>JASAMV010007029.1:0-28712 GCA_030248065.1 Rhynchonema sp. JSB1_4
CATACAGTACACGCCCTCAGGATGACAGAAATCCTGGCGGTATAGGCTCTGTTTGCTTTCCTGTGTCTACGGTCATCAAAACAGCTCAACGGCAGGGTTTTAAGCGGGAGTGAATCAAGAAAATATAGTGCTCGGTTGCATTGTTCATATCAGGGTTTTCCACGATCAAACTGGCCAAATTAATTTTCATGGGAATCTTCGCCTAACGAACCTGAATCGTTTGCTTTGACGTTAGTCAAAAAACGGTGGCTTTTTTACTCTTCTCGCCAACGCGTTCATTCACTGCTGTTTACATATAATTTTTCTAAATTTTTCTGCGACAAAAATTAAAAAAAGAAGCACATTTGAGAGCCAGCTGTTGCGGCGGCCCGTGAACAGTGAGCAATATATGTAGATGCACTTGTCAGTCACCACAAGTCATGCCAAAGCTGCAGCAGGACTACCAGGCATCGTATAAAAGCGGCATCATGGCTGAACAAATATGACATCAGTAAGTTCCCTGCTTTGTGTATACATGCCTACATAATGTCTTGGCTCTGAAATGACATAGTCAATAGTGATTGACATCGTTCCTTCTTACGGCCCATAAGCTATGATGACTGGTTGGAGGAACACATTTGCGTTGAGCTGTTAGAACAGCTGAGCGAAACAGTGGATCATATCGTCTATTTCTCTCACTCAAAATAACGAGTGTTCTTTCTTTTGTGGTTCGCGGGCACTTGTTTGATCCTCGACTGCCCCGACTCACCGCATCAAATACCATGTTTTGTGCCGATCTGGGATATATCAGCCAGGGTCCATGCCTATGATGACCAAGCAGTGTAGTTTCTGGGGGAGCTATGTAGTCCACTTGGGTGCGCTATCTCTCCCTCAGGTGGTACACTATCCCCCTATCTACACCTCCGGGTGCACTATCTCCTCAATTTTTTCCTCCTCAATTTTTGCCTAAAATGGGCAAATTTAGACCTAAATAGGTATTGGTAGGCTCAAAATTATAAGGTCAATGTTGTAAAAAATCGCCAAAATACCCTTTTTATGGGAAATTTTCTAAAAAGGGACAAAATGTAGGTTAAAATTTTCACCTCAAAAGTGACTGTTCCTACATTTAGGTCTTCCCTCTTCCCCCTCGGGGAGAAAACTATCTCCCCTCCGAAAAAACGAAGGGTCCGCTGTCTTCCCCTCCGAACCAGGAACTAATGTATACACTGCCTATGTAAGTAATGTTTGTGTCTACATACTGTAGCTTCGCTTTTGTCACGCAACAGACGACTAAGGTTTTGTAACGAGCCCTTATCCCACAAGTCTGCATCAATAAGACCAAAACATATAATAACGGCAATTTTCTGAACAGCCCGCCAAGGTACCGCCGCATAGATGGCATATTATTAAACTGTACATACATAGTTTGCTTATTTTTTGAACTTTTGGTGTCTCATCAGAACGTGCTGGGATTCCATGCTCATTGACAGGTGTATAACGCAACACGCCAACTCCTACTATTACTGTATTACCTACATAGTGTGTACACACCGTCAAAGTTGGATTTTCACAAAGTTTGGCGGGCCACGATAACCACATACAGTACTTACCTACATGTGATGTTTTCTTACGTTTAATGATCTTTGAAAGGGCGTTTTCATTTGTCTTGTCACCGGGTTTCAGTTAAGCCCCGGATTCTTAAAATGAAAAGTCACTTGGTTTCACACATTTGCACAGGGCCTTACAGTTCGTTGGCTAAATCACGCTGATTTGTTTTTGTATGCAACTTAATGGCCTGTTTCTCTTCACTAAGGCTATTTCCGACAATGGTCGACTCACCACATCCGGAACAGACGTAATCGAGCGCACATTACATACAGTAACTATAATTGCGTCGGTTCGTTGACGATTACCCCATAATATGAGCATGTGAGCCCGAACTTTTTAGGTTTATTACATATGTATGTACGTGCATCTCATCCATATCCGTGTGACCAAACATCACAGCAAAAAAATTCTGGCAACGCAGTACGCACTGTTTTTACGCGCTTTTGGCGCGTATTAGATGGCGTAAACTGCGTAAAATGTCTGAAATCATACCAATCATGGTTTGAGTTCCGACTTTTTACTCATGCTTTCACGTACCTACACAGATAGCAACAAAATGATCTGCAACGCAGTTTCTGTAATGAAAGATCAGTGTTTCATCCTAACGGAGACAGACACAGCCCAGGTCTGCAATTCTTTCATCGCATTCACAATACACCTTTCTAGCGTATTCGGTACACAACATGCGAATGATGCACTAAACACACCTTGCGGCCTGTGGCAAGTAACCGTAACCATGCACAGGTCGTGGCACTGGCTGCGATTCACCTATAAATAGCAGATTGTCATGCTGCTATGTGAAAGAAAGTAGGAGTAGGCTTGCAGCCTTGTTTCCACCGTAAAGCACCTGCTTTCGCTGGCCCGTTATCAGAACTGATGCTGTCATATGAGAAACCGAAACATCAGTATGTAGTTAAAGCCTAACACGGAGACACAGGCCATACCTTGAATTCTTTCGCATTCACAATGTTATACCTTTCTGGCGCAACGCGTATTGTGCACTCGTTATTGCGGTTTGTTTGATGCTGAAGTGAAGTAACCTAGACAACATAAGGCTTAAATTTTGAACTAAATCTAACCTAGGGGTACCCAACATGCAAACTTAGACCTGGCAAGACCTGACCTACTACCGTAACCTGTGGTGTTGACCAGTCCCAAGCGCCAAATTATTTATTTTATTTTTTTTTGCTGAAACCCTATACTTTCACGCCCCATTTTAGCGCACCTGCACGGCAATACAAGTCTAAGCCTATTATTAACTCAGTTTATTCAATCAAACGAGAGCAAACTCAAGCGCAGCGCTCATGCAATAAACTACAACCACTTGCGGTATCAGGTATGTAGGATACAGTGCCCCGAATGATTCGATTACCGGTGTAGAAGTGACGACAAGAGCTGGCGGCCTGATTATATTTTGACTTTACTTGTTATTTGACCTTTATTCCGTTGCCGATAGGTAGTTACATTCTCTGAAGCCGTCCTGAATAAAAAAAAAAGGAAAAGCCCGCGAGGGACCCACACCGCCGAGCCCCCCCCCCCCCCCCCCCCCCGCCATGTATGTATCATTCTATCAATTTCATCATTCCGATTCAATCCGGGAAGGCGGGTATCGCTCAACGTACAGCACTGTGCACCCACGCATTCCAAGTATAAGCAAGCTCCATCTCATGTGCGTTGTTAGGTATAATACATAATGTACATGTATGTACATATACTGGGTCAGCGACACAAGTTCAACGGATAACATAGTATGTACATATGTACCACAGTAGTAGAGTTCGTAGCAGCAGAAGTTTTTCAACAATACGATTTATTAGTTTTGTTTGACCCAGACGGAAACGCTAGCAAGTGTTCTTTTTCGCGTACATCCCACGAGGGGCGTATGCCACATGCTACGACATTTTCTACATTGTTCGGCCTTTTGTAATATGGGCGAGGGCTATATAACATCGCTAACCGAGTTTACGCATCTGTGTAATGCAGTCGTTATATATTTTGTTATCGTCTCCAAAATGGCACCGAAATTTGTATAAGTACACGATATCCCGCACGTGACAACGAATATATACAACCTACTAGATGAGCCCGTCGGTTAACTGGCCAGTGGCCATTGCACGAGCCTGACTGACTGACTCCATCATCATGGCACAGAAATGTTTTTTTGTCAGTGGTGCGGGCCATTCTCTGGGATTTCGAGGTTGTTTCCCTTGTCATGTGCGTTTAAATTAATGTGATTGTCACCTGGTGGCACATTTTATCACATCAATAACCCATCAGTGGCGAGGTTCGATCGGAACATCACATCTTGTTGTTGACGATTACATTTATGCGTGCCACATAATACACCTTGTCATTCTTAAAAATGTTCTTTATCGTGACACCACGCGATTTCGCGGGATGTCAAACGACATTCCGAGTAATACCCGTTCAGGGATTAAATTATGTATATGTACATACGTGGTATTCGTTAAGCGAAACAAAAAGCGTTTAGGTTTAGGTTGTAGGTATGTATGTGGAGTGTGGCCATGTTTAAGCTAAGCAGCTCTTTTCACCTGTACCTACAGTACCCTCACTGCGTTTCACCACGGAACTGTCTTGAACACACAGAACAATTTGTGCATCAATGCAGCAACCACACAACACAATCCTGCTTATTCTAGTGAAGTCCACGCATGTGGGCATCTTTCGTGTGTTAACGCAGCAGAGTGTCTGTCTGTCGTCAACGCATTCGTCGTGCTATCCAAGTGTGTTGTACATAACACTAAAGGCCACTTTATACTTTTGTCTCGTTGCGACACACCCAACATTTTCTTGCGCGTTGATTGGCTCATGCACGACCAACAGCCAATCAGCGCGTCAGAAAATGTTGCGCGTATCGCATCGAGACAAAGTGTAAAGTGTCCTTAATTCTTCACGCCATCACGCATAAAAAACATTCAGAGAACAACTATTTAGCGATGCTCTTCGCCGCACCACGGTTTGCAGGCAAGCCGCATGCATTGCACAGAACACCGTTCTGCGTTCGCACGAAATATGCGCGAATAGTTAGTAGACTACAATAGAATCAGCCCACCATCCAATTCGATCAGTGCGTTTCACACACAGGATCAATTTTTGATTCATTGACAAAACAAGGAACTACAGTAGCTCTCTGAAGCAAACATGCTCTAATTTGAAAAACCCTCACATGAAACGCCTTGAAGGTCCGCAATTTTGCCAGCAAGAAATGGGCGAGCCAAAAAGCCAGGTTATAGGTGTTGATAAGAAATGCACGCAGATTTGTTTTGCAGAGCGCATTTTTTATGTTGTGCCAGAATAGAAAATTGCTTTTATCCGGTTCCGAGCAAGAACTAGAAGCCTGCGTGCATTTAAGAAATGTGCAGCTTTGTGCACAACAAGGATGTATACTCTGACAATTCTTTTGGGAGAAACTTTTCAAACGCGTTGCCTGATCCGTAAAGCGCATTATGCGTGCACTGGCTAGCGATCACGTGACTTCTGTAGCCAGTGCACGCATAATGCGCTTTACGGATCAGGCAACGCGATCGAAAAGTTTCTCCCAAAAGAATTGCCAGAGTATACCCAGGAAGCTACACCTATTGCTGATTCACTTGCATTCAAAGATCACTTTTAAAACGGCCTGCCTGAAACAAAAAATACCGTGTAGCACTTGAATCACGGATGGCATCTGTTTTTCCATCAAGACTTCTGCACCGGAGCCAGTAACTCTGGATCAATACCATAACAGCCCCAATATTTTTGATAATGAATTGCCAACAATGTTGCCAAAATTTGCGGCTTCATCCCTTACTAATGTACGAACACCATAGTTCTCTATCTCTCTGTTCCCGCCATACTACTCGTTCTACCGTGCATAATAAAATTCGCACGATTTATGGGTCTACTGTGAGAGTGGTGCCTATGCTGACTTTGTGAAGTTCCGATTTTCGACATTTTATGACATGGCACTAGAAAACCAGCTGGTTCGTGTCACCGGAAAATATTGCTTTTTGTGCCACCGCAATATTCAAATGTAATTTTTCCAAGTTTTTTGCGATTGAAGCAATGAACGAAAACGAGACGTTTTGCGTTGACTACGGTCGGGAATTGGCACTGGCAGGTGAACTTTCCGCTGAAGTCGAGATTCAAGTTTTATTCGGCGTCATTTATGTGCTCATAATTTCGCTGTCGTGCTGTGCGAATGGTCTGATTTTGCTCACCGTTGCCAGAAACCCGAAACTCCGAGTCGTCAGGTATGTGGTGTGTTTCTACTTGTGTTTTTTTTGAATAGATTAAACTCTGTTTTTTTTCACAAATTTTTTTAGAAATCTGTTCATCGCCTTTCTTGCTGGGTCTGACGTGACCGTCGCTCTGACCAGTGGCATAATCAGTCCGGCCTCGATATTTCTGAAGAACTGGATTTTCGGCGCCTTGCTCTGTCGTCTCATTTCCCTGATTCAGGCAAGTGTTACTTATGTAATTACCGTAGCTCATCCGCGAACTACCGTAACCCGTGAACTACCGTAACCCTACAGGGCATGTCAATGTTCATTTCGACGTACACCATGATGGCGATTGCCATCGATCGTTATATCCTGATTGTCAAGGTGGCATCCCCGCCTGTCGATGGCCGAAAAGCCGCCTGGATCTGTGTCATCATATGGACGGTGGCAGTCTGCGGCAGTGTACTGCCCGCATCAAAATCTGGTTAGGGACATGCACAAAGGCTGTCAAGCGACGACTAATTAATGGCACCCATATTTGCGTGGACCCGGAAGTGCAGGCCCGGTGGAGCCTGGGCCTGAGCCTAAGCATATATGAGTGTGATCTATCCTGAGTATTCGATCACGAAGGCCTGGCCTTTGCTTTCACGCCTGAAGGATCGCGGAATGTAAAACTTTGCGTGCATGGTATGGTACCTATGTGAAACATCAGCCATATCATCTAGCGACAGATATTATCTATCAGTCCTGCTGTCAGTAACTCAATTCTCATCTTATCATCCCAGAACTCTCCTCGGTGGCCAACTATTGTGGCGAGTTCTGTTTCGAGCACTGGGGTCCAACGATGGACGGCAATCGCACCATACCTGTCCATTTGACGATCAAGTTCTGGTACGGCGCACTTTTGCCCGTATTTCAACTGGTCATCCCACTAATTGTCATCACCTACTGTTACACAAAGGCGTGCATTCAGATTAATGAGGTGCGTGCGTATGAAACGTCATGTTTAAAGCTCGAACCTTGTGAAACATCAAACCGTCAATTGTGGAAGCCCTGATTTATCAAGGTGGTTCGATTCCGCACTCGCGCTCGTCTGGCGTCGTGCAGCAACGTTACGTTCACAAGCAGTAGTGAACAGAGTGTGAAGCGAAACAGTGAACGGGATCAGGTGATGTTTCATTCTACCCACGTTATGTGAATTTTCTCTGGTGCGTTTGTGACATCAGCAGTGAGACTGTGAAACAATCGGATTGACATACAAAATATGATATGTTTATAAAAATCTTTATAACTTATGTATGAAACATTTATATTTCAAGATCGGCAACCGCAAGAAGGTGAGGAGCAATCATTTTGGATGTATAGAACTTTTCTCTCACTTTTTTATTGTTTTTACTCCGACTTTTGAAGGACCAGAGCTAACCGTATAAAAGGCTCGACAATAATGGAATGCGGAGTTTCCGTGTTTTTTTCGCATGCATTTTCAAATAATCATTCATTCCCACGTACTGTACATCCCGCCTCAACTATACCACCAAAAACCAATCCTATTCAAAAATCATAACAAACAACACACAGCAACAATCTTATTCGTTTCAGATCCAACGAACCAACCGACTGCTGATCGCCATGGTTGTCACATTTGCTTGTTGCTGGACCCCTCAAATATCGCTGAATTTGCTGCGCGACTTCGGTCAAATGCCCGAATTTGCCAGCAGGCAACCCTACATCACTGCGCTGGTGGTGCACTCAATGGCTATGGTGTCCACCGTTATCAACCCGATATTGTACGGGGTGTTGAATCGGAACTTTCGGGATGCCTTCCTCCTCATGATCGGCTGGGCGCTCTCTTCCGACATAACGGAGGCTCAAAGTGGAAATCTCGGTGGCAAAGCGCGGTACAGCACTTGTGGCAATAAGCGCAAGGTTAAAGTCGAAAAATGTGGCAAAGACGAAGAAATGGCTGAACTGAAACCAGTTTCGGCGCCAGACTCGAGCAGAATGAATGGTGAAAGATCAGTCAGCGTGACACCATCACGCGTTCAATCCAACGGCCAACTGCATCCGGATAGCGACAGTGCTGTGATCACAAGCTACATGTACAGCACGTGAAACATTAATGTTTTTTCATTTTGTTTTTCGCTGTCGCTGTTGTATGTTTTTATGTGTAAATTTGCTTATGCAAATATATAGTTGACGATAAAAATTACTTTACGCACCTGAAAAGCGCCAATAATGATCAGATGTCCAACGATGGAGAGACACGAACACAGGCTGAGGATATGTATCGGCGGTTGTCGGGGTGCAAGCTGTACAAAAAACATTTTTTTTTCAAACAACGGAACTAAAAAATCAATAATATTATGAAAAATCACACCTTTCTCGCCGGGTACTGTGTGCCAAAGAATATGACTGTGAACGTGATCAGCAGCAAATCGATGTACAGAAATTGGAAATCGCTGATGTTGGTGTTGATCCAGTAGAGAAGCAGGACCGTTAAGAATTGCGTCAGGCTGAAGAGTGCATGTATTTTTGACATTTTTCCTTCCAGAACAATATGAAAATCCTTCTATGTGGAATATTGTTTAATTCGCTTATTTGGAACTTATAAAAATGGCAAAATGCACTCTGTAGGCTTGGTACCGCGAAATGAGCGTCGTACTGAATCGTTTGCGTCAGACAGGCCTTTGATGGACATTATAAACACGCTAACATGGAACTTCATTCTACGGATAAATTTGCAGCTCAGCTATAAAATTCGGAGATGAGCAGTAGAAGTTGGTACCTACATGAGTTGACTGCCTGAGTTGACGACCGTACTACAAAGCCCAAATAATTGCTGCAACGATTTCCGCACACACACACCTGTATCCGGCCATATACTTGACGACACCAAATGACGCCACCAAAGATGCCCTGCCCTCCCCGACCACTTGTGTGACACAGGTGATGTTGGGCGTGGCGCTCGTGAATGGACTGGCGATCGACGCCTCGGCCTCCGACAGGGAGATGCCCGTGTGTGCACTCTGAAGTGGAGGATCTGCTGTTGTTGATGTGGTCACTGACGATGTCCTGTGGCACCGCCCGGCCGTGAGAATATAGATCGTTCCCAGATCGGGGGGTCGTTGGAGGTGAGTTTCGCCCCGGACTCTTTGTGTTCGAAAATCGACTCAAACGCGAGACGACGCTGGTGATCAGGAAACTGTCGGATGCGAATATTAGGACGACGACGAATATGGTGACGAGTTTGTTGTGATTTTGATTACGCCTATGTGGCTCACAAAGCGTTTTTGCACCAGCCTTGACGTCTCAAACCAAGATTATTGAAGTTTGTTTTCATGTTGTTTTTATGGGGAGGAATGCGTCGTCAAACTAGTCAATAAAGATCAAGCATGGCTTTTGTGGAATGTGCACAACATTTCTTAGACGCATACACAGTCGGGCTGCGCGTGCTCATGAAATGGTGAACTTTCAGGAACAAACGGGTTTGATTTTGCTGAGGGGACAACAGCCTGCCTGTAAGTTATGTTGCGCATGTAGCATTCTGTGCTCCAAATTTGTCTGCATCATCGATCGGTACTGCTATCTCATTCTTGATGTAATATGATGTTCTCGCCTCTGGTTACCCCCAATGGCTTTCAGCAAAAATCATCTGCTCTGCCACAAGAGCTCGTGCCCAAGAGCAGTAACAAGGCAGTACCTTGAATATGAATGGGAAAGTTCCAATTTCCAATTGGAAGGCACCGCCTAGTCATACACGCGCGAAACATAAGCCAGCCTGCCTTGATGACACCGCGTTGATTTATTCAGACGAAAATGCGCCCTGGGGTGAAACTTGTGCGCACCTTCTTTCAGAGCCAAGGTCTGGAGTTCGTCCATTTTGGGATTGTAGACAAAGAAAACAAATTTTTGTGCTCATTTGGTGCAGGGGAACAACTTTTACGCCGGTCGAAATTAGTGTTCCAACTCTATCACAAAATGTGATTCAGTCAAAAATTTGTCCTCATTGTCTACAAGCCCAAAATGGACACGCAGAGTATAACTCCCGGTAGCGACAGTAACCCACCTTCAATGCCCCACAGTCATTGGCTCCATCACCACACATGGCTACCGTATACCCGATACGCTGTGTCCATTCAATGAGTGTTGCCTTTTGGTCGGGTGACATTCGGGCATAAACGGCGCACATGCACAACAGACGGTACGGTAGGTCGTTGCTGATGGTCGAGTTACGGTGGTTTTTGTCTGCCTCGCCACTACCATGAATGGCGGCAAACAGTTGGGCGAATGCGGAACCTGCAATATTTTCTAAATCGTCCAAAGTTTCGACGTGTGCCAAACCAATAAAAGATGGACTTCAAATTTCGCCCGGCACAAAGTGCACCGCACCTGTCATGGCCACCTGGTAGCTCTTCAGTTTGGTCGTTTCAACGTCGAGACCAAAATCCACCGCTTTGTCTAGTCGCGATGTTTGTGTCATCACAGCGCCTGAGCAGAGAGAAGAACATCGGAGCTAGCATGGTAATGCTAAGCGACATATGGTTGATTCCTTATATTGCGTGAGTTGAAAAATTTAAACTCACGCCATTTTCACAAGACTTAACTTGAGAAGCCCAAACTTGCACACAACTTGTACGGCGTGGACTTCTAGGTCCACACAAAATTTCATTCCGCTGCGTGCCCACTCGCGCGATCGCGGGCAAGATACAGTTGAAATTTTTGTAAAAACGTTCTTTCCCTTTTTTTCAACAAAAGAGTAGTCAGGGCCCAGACGTTACTGAACACCAGAAATGTTAATATCGCATATAGGGTTTTCGCACACGAGAAACATGATGGTGCTATCGCTGACTTCGTAACTCCACGACTGAGACCGGTTCCAGACCATGACCACGACTTTTTGTATGTAAAGTGTGCTTCCCGAAGTAAAATTTCGCCGAAAAGTTGGGTTACCAGAACTATTAAAGTTGTTTATGTGGTTTTCGCACTCGAGAAACACGGTGGTGCTATCGCCGAGTTCGTAACTTGTAGTATGAACGGTTCCAGACCATGACTTTTTGTACAGAAAGTATGGTTCTAAAGCCAAAATCAGCGGTTATATGTGTTTTTAATCGTTGTTACGTCAAACATATATTAATTCCAATTGGTTAAATGTTTTTCAGCTCAAAAAGAGCCATAATGGACGCTCAGACACACACAACAATGCATTAGTGCAGTTGCCTGATTGATAAAGCGCACAATGTATTACCCACAACCATACCTGTAGGATTAGCGGAGCGGTCTGTGGCGCTCGTTGTGCAACCCCCTTTTCGGTGGCGCTCCAAGTTTTGGGTGGCGCGCGATGTTTATCCGATTTGTTTTTGTGGCGCTCTAAGTTTTTTTGTGGAGCGCCAAGTTCGATTTGGCCGTTTTGGTGGCGCCCGAAGTTTTTTGTGGCGCCCCAAGTTTTTTGTGGAGCGCCATGTTTTCGGTGGCGCGCCAAGTTCTTTTGTGGAGCGCAAAGTTTTGCTCACCAGCGCAAGTTCGCAGCGGAGCGTCAAGTTTAGGGAGCAGCATCTGGCATTATGAGGCGCTTCAAGTTTAGGGAGGAGCGCCAAGTTCATGAGAGGAGCGTCAAGTTCGTTCTCTTGTGTGGAGCGCGAAGTTTGATTGCCTACAGAGACTCCCGGTGTTGACCAAAACATGCGTGGCGCCCAAAGTTTGACCAAATGTTGCGGCCGGCAACACGAGAGGCGCCTGACGTGCCCTCGACCACACTGGTGGAGCGCCAAGTTCGCAATTACATAACTCGCTTAAAAAGGCTCCTTTCAGCATTTTGAAATCAGTTCTGGAACCGACTGGTTCATGCGTGCCTTGTTGTTTAATAGTGAAAGGTATCCCGATGCCATCGCATCGTCAATACAGGAACCCAAAAAGTGACCCGATCGACCGGCGGACACCAATGACCGGGTCACCTTTGGAAGACCACCTCCTATATATACACAAATGGCGAAACATTTTTGACTGTAATTGTGATTGAGTCAATGACTAAAAAATTACAATTGGGCGATTGAGTGAGAGAATACCGATTATATCCGGTCGCACCCGTCAACAGGAGTCATGTGGGAGGAGCCTGATGTGCACAAACATTGTGGGTGGAGCCTGATGTGCACAGCGTCGTATTTTGATCAGCACATGGGCCTTCCGCGCATTAACCTGCCATTGAGTCAATGAGAGTTTGTCTAGTGGCGCCCAAAGTTGGCCCAAAAGTTGCGGCCGGCAACACGAGAGGCGCCCGACGTGCGCTCGACCACTTCGGTGGAGCGCAAAGTTCGCAGTTACATAACTCGCTTAAAAAGGCTCCTTTCAGCGTTTTGAAATAAGTTCTGGAACCGACTGGTTCATGCGTGCCTTGTTGTTTAATAGTGAAAGGTATCCCGATGCCATCGCATCGTCAATACAGGAACCCAAAAAGTGACCCGATCGACCGGCGGACACCAATGACCGGGTCACCTTTGGAAGACCACCTCCTATATATACACAAATGGCGAAACATTTTTGACTGTAATTGTGATTGAGTCAATGACTAAAAAATTACAATTGGGCGATTGAGTGAGAGAATACCGATTATATCCGGTCGCACCCGTCAACAGGAGTCATGTGGGAGGAGCCTGATGTGCACAAACATTGTGGGTGGAGCCTGATGTGCACAGCGTCGTATTTTGATCAGCACATGGGCCTTCCGCGCATTAACCTGCCATTGAGTCAATGAGAGTTTGTCTAGTGGCGCCCAAAGTTGGCCCAAAAGTGCGGCCGGCAACACGAGAGGCGCCCGACGGGCGCTCGACCACTTCGGTGGAGCGCAAAGTGCGCAGTTACATAACTCGCTTAAAAAGGCTCCTTTCAGCGTTTTGAAATAAGTTCTGGAACCGACTGGTTCATGCGTGCCTTGTTGTTTAATAGAATATCCCATGCCACCACGTCAAACAGGAACCCAAAAAGTGACCCGATCGACCGGCACACCAACCGGGTCACCTTTGAAACCACCTCCTATATATACACAAATGGCGAAACATTTTTGACTGTAATTGTGATTGAGCAAGACTAAAAAATTACAATTGGGCGATTGAGTGAGAGAATACCGATATATCCGTCGCACCCTCAACAGGAGCATGTGGGAGGAGCCCATGTCACAAACATTGTGGGTGGAGCCTGAAGTGAGATTTGCCTGCTCCATTAAAGTATTATACCCATTAAAACACCACTTGAAAAAATCAATACGCATTTTACTACAACAGTATTATATAGTCTTTCCATTTTATAACAGTCCAGGGCGGCATACAAAAAATGTGGACAGCAGTCATCGTCTGGAGTAACCAACAGGTCGACACGTGCTCAACATGCGTGTTACTTATGGCTGCGTTGCGATGAACATTTGCTTATACTTTGTTTGGACGAGAAATGAAGACATACCATATATGAATGTTAGGATGTCAGCAACATTGTGTCAACGCTCGCATAACTAACAGGAGACGAAGTATAGTCCAATAAACTCAACGACTTATTTTGAAGTGACTTGAACGGATCCAGTAATGTTCCGGTTCCACGTATTTCGGAAATGAAAGAAAGAGAAACGCACGTTTTTAAAACCACGCTCTCCACCCCTTCCCTTTCCTCCCAAAACATTTGTGTGCACAGCTTGCTGTTGCAGCACCAACAAATAGCGCCGCTGACTTGTCAATGTCTCTACCCAATCTCTTTCTTTTGCTTGCAAAACCCTACCGGCGCATTTTAAATCGCCAGCACTTTAAAGAGTCATCTCATGAGCACGTGGTTGGACTATATATGTGGTCTGGCGAATAACAACACCCAACGGTCGAGGCGTATACGACGGACCGGCTTATGTGTGTGTGCTGCGGTGCACAGTGTATTGAGCGTGCGTGCGTTGCGTTTATGAGTGATTCTGAGCCGCAGCCAGACCGCGTTCCCGTAGCTCAGTTGGTAGAGCAACTGCTGTCCAGGCCTGGTGGCTGGGAGGTCGGAGGTCAGTCCTTCCGGGAGCATACGTTTGGTGTGGCTGTTCAGGATCACATGTATGTATGTATGTACTGATGTATGTCGGCCCCCTCCAGGGGGCACGTTCAATTTTCACGGGTAGCTTTGGGTATCCTAACGGGTTTTCGATAGCCCAGGTGCGCGGGCGCAGCTTTAGCCGGGCCGTAGGCATGGGTCCCGTCTAGTATTGAACAATAATGTAAAGCCATTTCTGCTGCTGGCTGCAGTTGTGTACGTCGCGCTCCACTGGGCTGACGGCACAGTCGGATGCCGAAAATAGTGGATGTACTCCAATGGAAACGACTATTCGTTATTTATATGATGAGAATCTTTTTAACCACTTCAATTTTTTGCACTTGGCGCTCCACTGATGTGTGTGTCATGTACAGCATCAGATTCTGCTTAAGTTTGGGACGCCACTGGACTCACGCTAACTCAATACCCGGGTAATACATGGAACGGCGGAATTCTGGTCAAACTACGACGCGGTGCACATCAGGCTCCACCCACAATGTTTGTGCACATCGGGCTCCTCCCATATGGCTGCCGTTGGCAGAATTTAGCCGGCATTCTCTCACGCAATCACCCACCAATTGTATTTTTTATTCTTTCGCTCAATCACAATAACAGTCAAAAATGTTTCGTGATTTGTGTATATATAGGAGGTGGCCTTCCAAAGGTGACCCGGTCATTGGTGTCCGCCGGTCGATCGGGTCACTTTTTGGGTTCCTGTATTGGCGAAGGCACGCATGAACCAGTCGGTTCCAGAACTTATTTCAAAACGCCGAAAGGAGCCTTTTAAAGCGAGTTATGTAACTGCGAACTTGGCGCTCCACTGAGATGGTCGAGCGCACGTCAGGCGCCTCTCGTGTTGCCGGCCGCAACTTTTGGTCCAACTTTGGGCGCCACTAGACAAACTCTCGTTGACTCAATGGCAGGTTAATGCGCGGAAGGCCCATGTGCTGATCAAAATACGACGCTGTGCACATCAGGCTCCACCCACAATGTTTGTGCACATCAGGCTCCTCCCACATGACTCCTGTTGACGGGTGCGACCGGATATAATCGGTATTCTCTCACTCAATCGCCCAATTGTAATTTTTTATTCATTGACTCAATCACAATTACAGTCAAAAATGTTTCGCCATTTGTGTATATATAGGAGGTGGTCTTCCAAAGGTGACCCGGTCATTGGTGTCCGCCGATCGATCGGGTCACTTTTTGGGTTCCTGTATTGGCGATGCGATGGCATCGGGATACCGTTCACTATTAAACAACAAGGCACGCATGAACCAGTCGGTTCCAGAACTGATTTCAAAATGCTGAAAGGAGCCTTTTTAAGCGAGTTATGTAATTGCGAACTTGGCGCTCCACCGGTGTGGTCGAGGGCACGTCAGGCGCCTCTCGTGTTGCCGGCCGCAACATTTGGTCAAACTTTGGGCGCCACGCATGTTTTGGTCAACACCGGGAGTCTCTGTAGGCAATCAAACTTCGCGCTCCACACAAGAGAACGAACTTGACGCTCCTCTCATGAACTTGACGCTCCTCCCTAAACTTCAAGCGCCTCATAATGCCAGATGCTGCTCCCTAAACTTGACGCTCCGCTGCGAGCTTGCGCTGGTGAGCAAAACTTTGCGCTCCACAAAAAAACTTGGCGCGCCACCGAAAACATGGCGCTCCACAAAAAACTTGGGGCGCCACAAAAAACTTCGGGCGCCACCAAAACGGCCAAATCGAACTTGGCGCTCCACAAAAAAACTTGCAGCGCCACAAAAACAAATCGGATAAACATCGCGCGCCACCCAAAACTTGGAGCGCCACCGAAAAGGGGGTTGCACAACGAGCGCCACAGACCGCTCCGCTCTTAACTACTGACCGCTCCGCTAATCCTACAGGTATGCCCACAACACACAGCCAGCCAGCCAGCACACACACACAGGCAGGCAGCCAGCACACACACACAGGCAGGCAGCCAGCACACACACACACAGGCAGCCAGCACAACCAGGGTTGGGCAAAAAAAACGACGGCGTTTTTTCTTAAAAAAAACGACGTTTTTTTTCAAAAAAAACGCCTGGGTCGTTTTTCGTTTTTTTTAAATCCTGAATTTCCTTGATTTTCCCTGATTTTTCAGGGAAAGTACCCTGATTATCAAGGAAAATCAATTTTTTGTCCCATTTTTTTCAAAAAATTTTCGACCAATTGTTACTTTGACGAGATACGTCGATATACGGAGTTTGACTTTCAGTGATGACCCCGGCCAAAGTTGGTCCCATGATGCGGGTCTGATATGGGATCTTAACAACTCGCTAGAAAAGGGTTGAAACCCGTTTATTTTGCCTCAGAACACATAGAACTACTTCATTTAACCACGTTTTCTTCTCAACATGAGCGTTTTCCAATTTTTTTGGGGGCATATTTTGGTCATCTGGGCGTTTTAAAAAAAACGTTTTTTTTTTAAAAAAAACGTTTTTTTAAAAAAAAAACAATTTTTTGTAAAAAAACGTTTTTTGCCCAACCCTGAGCACAACAGGCAATGCAGCAATGCACGCGTAGTTACATATGTAGTAAAGCTTATGAAGGAGATTGGCGAAGCGATGTCCGAGCGGTATAACGCGCAGCACTAAAGATGAAAGGCCGCGGGTTCAAACATTCACGCGCGCAGCTAACTTTGTTTTATCTTATTTTAAAAAGCTTATGAAGGAGATTGGCGAAGCGATGTCCGAGCGGTATAACGCGCAGCACTAAAGATGAAAGGCCGCGGGTTCAAACATTCACGCGCGCAGCTAACTTTGTTTTATCTTACTAACTTTTAATGAATTCTGGGTAACATTTTTCAGTTTTTTTCGTGTTTTTATTTGAGATTAATTATTAAGCACAGGTGCGGTTCGCAGTTTATGCGCTGTGATGTCATTCATGATAAAATACCCACAAGATATCAACTTGTTAATTAAAATTGCTGTTGCTCTCTAACATTCGAAGCTTTTTCCGCATGTATAATTTGACTTTCGTGGGAAAGTTAAATAGTAGTTTTTACGTAACATTGAATCCAAGATCAGATGCAGCGGCCAACACCAAAGCAATCTGGAGACTGATGTTTGACACTTATTTCGTTGCTGAAGCTGAAGGGACAGGTTGCATGGAAGTTCATTGCACAGCTTTGCTTGGTACTAAACCAACAAGTGCCATTCTCTGAGACGATGCGCAATCAGTGCGCTATAAATGATGGTACCTAGGGTGTCAAATACATACCTGGCGGTAAATTAAAAAAAAAAAAACTTGACAAGTTACCATGTTCCTCAAAAGCATGGACATGCGCGTGGGGCACTGCGTTGGTTTTGTTTCAGTGGTGGGTGAAGACGCAGACACAAGCGTGTCTCCATTGTTAGAACCCCATAGTGAAATCGAAACACAAAATTGGCCTTATGTCACGATAACCACCGACTCATATATCCTGCCAAAAAGTACAGCATCCTTAAACTAACCCCCACACCTCATTGCGCTCATGTGCGTTGATTACTTGAGAAAAGTCTGATGGTCGACATTTTCTTAGTTAGAACCATTGCTTGCCGGAACTGAAAACTTTCTGTGGCTGATTTATCCCGGGTTCTCTGTTTGGCGCTTGCGCGATATAAAAGAACGACACAAGAAAGAAAAATGCCCCAAGGGGCATAAAAGAAATATGGTTCCCTGGCTGACTGGCATAAAAGAACGATACTAGCTTGCACCACTTTGGCGATCTTTCATTAGGCACTGGAATAAACGTAAGTGTGTTCTGAGCTGTTTGATACCGAAACAGTAGACATTGAACCATATTCCCGGCGCGAACTCTTTTGAATCAACACCCAGCCGATATCGAAACTTTCGTGCAAACCCACATATTTAGGCAACTGTTTCTTCTTTTCAACCTCACGACGGTAGCTGTGCAGTCTTCGGCTGCGCACGATGGTTCAACAAGGAGAGAAATAAAGAGAATATTGCAATCTTTCAATATCTCCGTGCCCTGTGTCTCTGGTGGCAAGACAGCACGCGCCGGGAATATGGTTCAATGTCTACTGTTTCGGTATCAAACAGCTCAGAACACACTTACGTTTATTCCAGTGCCTAATGAAAGATCGCCAAAGTGGTGCAAGCTAGTATCGTTCTTTTATGCCAGTCAGCCAGGGAACCATATTTCTTTTATGCCCCTTGGGGCATTTTTCTTTCTTGTTATATAAAGTGACTGAAATCTATGTACAGTATGTTGTCAGATTTTGCAAAAAAATGCTCGAACCTTCCGACTTTGTGCAGGTGATTATGCCGTCATTCGAGTCGATGATGTAGACAGATTTGGAGCACAGAATGCTGCATTGGCGCGCCACAGAAATTCCCGTCAGGATGTTGTCCCCTTGAATTGAAAGATTTTGTTCGGAAAAGCTATCTTGAGTTTTCCACTGCTACATGAACCCTAGTGTAGCGACTGTGCGCTGCCTCAAAAATGATTCGCAAATTCCATATATGTAAGTGAGCACCTGACTTTGATTGACTGGTATATAGCGCGGCTTCGTATGAAAACAACACGAAAACAAAGATGAATAAACTTCCAGAATCTTGGCTTGAACTCAAGGCTGGGGCCAACAAGCTTTGCGAGCTGTGAACGGAATCAAAATCCCGACCAACCCGTTGCCATAACAGTCCTAATATTCGCATCCGTCAACTTTCTGATCACCGGCGTCGTTTCGGGTTTGAGTCGATTTTCGAGCACAAAGAATCCGCCGAACGTCAGATCGACCTCCAACGACCCCCGATCGGATCGTTCGATCTTTGTGATCGACATGGGCAACCGACGATGTGCCAATGCCAGCACTCGATAGCCGCGCTCGGCAAGGCCGTTCAGCAGGTCAGCGTAGTTGGACGGGAGGGTCGACGGTTGACAGAGGCTGGGAACATGAGAGAGGGGCAAGGAATATCGTTGTGATCTTAGAATGAGCCTGCGCGCTTGTCCGCACTAATTGGCCAAATACGTCACGAAACTACAAAACTTCCATATTGCTGTGACTGTAGGTTAGTGATCCGTGTGGGAGTTACTCGCTTATGTTTCAAAATTACGGTGTCAGTTCAGCAATTCAGTTAGTGATGTTGTCGGCAGATCGCTGTAGCTGTAAATTAAACCCAAAACGATTGAAAAACCATTATTTTTTTAAAATCACCTTGCGAGCATTTCAGGCGAGCCCTTGCAATACAACATGAACGAGTCACTATTCAGTTGGCGTGTCACCACAGACATTCGTTGGAGGGAGGAGGAGAAGGTGAACTGACGAATAATGCCCAATTCCTGCGATGGAAAAGTTTTTGTTTGAACACAAGAAAAGTGTTTTTTTTGTTTTAACAGTATTTTTCAGCAGCTTAACACAGCACGATCGCCATTGCTGCCGTTCCCTGCCTCACATCTATGCAACCAATAAAACATTCATGCAGTTATGCTGGTAGTTTAGGTGCATTATACATTTTAGCGCACTCCGGGCTATTTAGTAAAAACCTCAACAATCCCCAAGACACAAATAACCAAGTTAAAAACCGACCACGTGTCCATCAGGAGACCTGACCACGGTCGGGGTCAAGCTGTCGAAATTGGTCTCCTCGGTATGGCGTGGCTCAATAAGTGTCCAGCCTGTTTTGTCGAACAGCACTAAATCCATTGGGTCACCCTTTACATCTCCTTCGATACGCGTCAGACTGTGACAGCAAGCCGCGCCCATGGTCACGTGACTGGTCGAATCCTGAATCATCAAGGAAATTAGGTTAAGTTGAAAAATGATTTTGTTGAAGTTCTGAATAAAATCGCCATAAACAACACGAACCTTCAAATCGGTCACCGATGGTCCAAACTTGGCATTTTCGACAGGCATGGCTTTGTGAAAGTCAAGTCCATCTTCGGTGAGTGTGCCCGTTTTGTCGAACACGACCAAGTCCACTCCTCCGCTCGTGTTGATCGTATTCGGAGAGATGCAGAAGATTTTCTGCTTTTTCAGACGCAGATGCGCGAAGAGAATGCCTGAAGCGTCATTTAGCCTGATGTTTCAAGGAGGAACAATTGAACCTGACAATTCATGAGTCTTGAGACTAATCATGAAAAAACACAAATCAACTGGCGACTAAAAAGATGTGGCACGCATTCTGCAAACAACCAACCGATGGACATGGCAGCCGGCAACGCAGGTGGCACAACAATTGTGATGACGTCCAGCGTGCGCACAATCACTTTGCGAATACCGGCCCCGTTCAAGATCATGATCACTATTGAATAAATCATGCCTGAAACGGAGTGAAACATCAGTTTGATGCCATTGTTTAGGAAGTTTTCCTGGATCACGAGGGAGTGGCTCCCCCGTCCGCCAACTGCAATACTCGAACAGCGATAGAGGTCAGGGCAGGCCCCCAGTGTGCATTGGGCTGGCATCTCCCAAACAGACCCGTCTTGCTGGTCACGGAAACTTTCTCGCAACGTGGTAGTTACCCTTGGCGATGATGGATAAAGGTGACCTGAGATAGTCAACATCGCGTGAAAAATAAGCCGCCAGAACTCTCGAGGGTTCAAAAACGTTACGATACATGGCCTGAGGAAATATTTTCTGCCTTTTTTCAATTGTATGCAACTGAATGTAATCACTTCACAACCACAACTCAATGAAACATCACCCACCAATCATAGCTATGCAGGCCAACATCAACACGAATCGCATCAGATCGGTGGTGAATCGGAAATCGACCGGCTTCGGGTACATGATCGAGCGGACAAGTTGACCTTTGTTCGTCGCAAAACCCGTCCGAATGACCAGCGCTGAATACAACGGAAGAGAAAATATAACAGCGAGTTTTCGTGCAGGCATCAGATTTCACTCACCCTGTACAGGCCTGTTCTCGTAGTATCGTGTCTGCAACACCTTGGTGCCGCAATACAGGGTGTGTCGGCTGTGTAACTTCCTGTCATAGACCGGTTCGTTGGGTGTCGCGTGCGGCAGGGGTGTTTTGGTTACGGGCACACTCTCTCCCGTTAGCATACCTTCGTTGACAATGCAGGTACCTGTATTTGTGAAGAGTACTGCGGAATCTAGCACAGCTTGGATTTATGTTGTTTTGTTGTCATGCCCAGACAACCCAACAATTTGCAACGTGGAATATAGCACTCACCTGCCAGCAGCACAGCATCACAATGAAGCGCACAGCCATGCGATGGAATTGTAATCAAGTCGCCTGGAACAAAAAATGTGGTCTGTTATTGTGGAGCATAAATCGGGCACACAGATGAAAGTCGGCTGAGTCATATCATACCCGTCGGTCCCTTATCAATTTGGTAGAATTAGCCATTCTCTCTCTCTGACAAGAAATCTGTTGCAAAAAAATCTCTGACCCGACACCAACCAGGCACCAAATGTTCAGTGCCCATCGTATCGGTGACGGCATGTCTCGTCACCATCACCACGTCAGTCGAATGCACCATGTTGCGAATGGTGATCTCCTGTTTCCTGATCAGGTACACATTCAGGCCAATCGACACCACGCACATCAGCACGATCACGCTCGCAAAATAGTAGTACTCATCATTGTACCACACCGTTACGCTGGAAAAACGAATCAAAGTTTTGCATAAGACTTTGGATAGTTGAATAGTACTTGAAGCACAACCAGGCCACTGCGGGCATTGATTTGCCACAGAATTCATATCTCGGTTCTGTTTTACAACAGAATGCCTCGCTCGCTGTCACATGGTAACAAAAGTGAAAAAAACACCTTTACCCTGCCCAGCTGATGTTTCATCAGGTGACTAACTCTGTGTAGATATCGGAATCAGCCTAACCTGAACATTTGAAACACATAGAACGGCGAGAGCACTTCTCGAACGAGAAGCAGCCAGATCGGTTTCAGGTTGATGTCAATCAGGTTTCGACCGTAAACATCTGTCTTTCGCGTGATGCTTTGGTTTTGCAGACCGCCTGAAAAATTTAGGACGAAAATTCCAATTTTAAAACTTTTGGAAAAGGCTGGAGAGATTGAAGAAATGCCATGCCGTACCTTTGACAATTTGCTCATGAAAATACTCCAAATGAATCGGTCCATCCAAGGTCGGCAACACATGGAATCCCTTGCTGCCCAGATGTTCCACGTATTTCTGCTTGCGAAATGTGAAAAACCGATAGTTCTCAACGGGCAGCTCAGATCCGTCAATTTGCGGCAGTACGGTGCGATGAATGACGGTCTGCACACTGCGCAGCTCGTGGTTGTGCTTGTCCCTGTGATGTTTCAACCATGTTTGGTTGAGCCTTGCGGTACATGTCTTCAGCAGTAGTACCGTTACGGGATCCTTAGGGCTCGGAACATGAGGCCCAAATGATACACATAGGTGACTATTCGCTAGCTGACTGGGGCACCAGTCCGGGTCCGAATTTCCGGGATTGGTTGTAGTCGAAAGGCTCCGGTGCTGAATAATCCGATTAGTTTAAAGGGGTGTACCCCTGTTATCATGCCCAGCAAGCATTGAAACAAGGGTAACGTCTTTGGAATAGGTATGTACTTACCTATATGTACCCGTATAGTTTCACATTCTTTATGACCCACTTACCATATGAGTACGAGATCAGCCAATTTCAGTGCGCTCGCCTTGCACATGCAGGCAACCTTCCAGTTCGGCTTCCAATAGAACACCAGAGGCACGACACCAAGTGACAGAATGTAGAGCCCGTAGAAGAGCAGCTGACAAGCATAAATAAATAAAATATAAACAAACAAGGTCGGAAATTAAAAAAACCTCAAAAATAAGTAAAATGATCTCACCTTTCTCCATTGTACAAACTTATAGCCCGTTATTGTGCCTCTGTCAACATCAGTAATGGAGATTTCAGCTTGAAAAGTGGTATCCGTATCGAAAGCTGATTGATCGTGTACTTTGTTCATGTTATTTTCGCCTAAATTGTTGATTATTTCCTTGCATCTTTTTGTTGTCACAAAATAGCGCAAACGGCGATTGCTCAGAGCAGGTAACGAAATACCAGCTCAATACAGGTAGTAAAGTACAAAACGGAAAATTATTTTGGAACAGACACTGTTTCGCATAAGAAGGGAATATCCCCTAAGGGCATAAAATATGGATATGCAACCTGATCAAACTGCATAAAAGTTCAATACAAGAGAAGTTTGCATTTAGAGCTTCACAGTCTAGTCGAAAGCAATCTTCATTCAGCAAATTGGAAACACGCCAGTCAAGTGGTTCCCACCTGTGTTTCCAAAATGCTGAATAAGGACTGTTTTTCGACCACAGGGTGAAGAAATCCAAACTTCTCTTGTATCGAACTTTTATGCAGAAACAAATCAGGTTGCATCCCTTGTTTTATGCCGTTATTTCCTTCTTGTATCGGCATTTTTGTATCGTGGAGCATGACTACGACCAATATAAAACCAAAAGCAAAATGTGCAATTGGCCAAAAGATAAAGGCAAACCACGCCAACACGAGCCCGATTTCGAAGGTGGTGTGTATTCAAAACGAATAGAAAGAGAAAATCATCATGCTCCACTTCGTATTCTTCAACGCATGACATTTCCCAAATCAGCAGCCACGTCAGAATGTTTCACTATTCTGCCAGCTGCGAAATCGGGCTCGTGTAGGCGTAGTTTGCCTTTATGCATAAATATAGGCAATCTGGCCGCTGATGTCACCGCCGCGAAATCTACAGTATACCAGAGGCTGAGATGTTCCACCGCTTCTCGACTTAGACATGAAGCGATATTTACGTAGTTCAATGATTCAGGCTGCTTTTCAGCCACGCGGCTGAGCTGAGTGCTCTATACTGAGCTCTAAAGAGGTACAATTTTACAACACAGGGAATTTTTCTTTGGGCCACAGTTTGAGATAGAGTTGCTCCACTAACTTCGACCAGCGTAAAAGATGTTCATTAGATGTAGAGGAATAACTTTTACGCTGGTCAAAATTAGTGGAACAACTCTATCTCAAACTGTGGCCCAAAGAAAAATTCCCTGTGTTATAAAATTGCACCTCTTTAGAGCCATTATAACACAGTACTCAGTTGCGTGGCGTGAAACAGCATGAAACATTGAACAAAATAAAAGTCGCTTCATGTACGTATAAGTCGAAAAACGGTGTAATGGCTCAGGCTCTGTATACTGTAGATTTCGCGCCGGTGACATCAGCGGCTGGATTGCCTATATCATTTGGATTAACAATATTTCTATAAACGCTGCTGCAACTGTGAGTCTACTCAACTTATGGGTAACACACACACGCATGCACCAGCTGCATGTCATGTCAGCTGCTGAAACATCAACCTCTGGCCAATGCAGTAAACGCACATAACGCAGGCCACAAAACGCACATAACGGCTGGCTGAGTGTATTATACGTTGTTCTGTGTGTGAAAATACATATTGGTTGATGTTGATTTATAGTTGAATATATAGCACAAACCACTTAGATAATAATTATTTTTGAACGAGAAACAGCACTAAAAACCACCTTTTCGTCAAAACATGCATCAACAAGCACACTTCACGTACAAAACTCGTTGTCCGGGGTCTGGAACCGGTCTCAGACGTGGACTTCTAAAACCGGCGGTGGCATAATCGTGCTTCACGTGTACGAAATCCATGCACAATAAGAACATTTCCAGTAAACCAACTTTTTGATGAGATTTTGCTCCAGTAGGCACTCTTTCCACACAAGTCCTTGTTATTGTCTGGAACCGATCTCAGACGTAGGGTGGAATTTTCGAAACGGTGTAAAGGTCAGTTGGGAGTAAAGGTCGGTGTAAAGTTCGGTCGAAAGCTCGGTCGGCGTAGCTCGGTGTAAACGTGAAACATTGCCTGTTATTGACGTGGAATGTTTCATGTTTACACCGAGCTGACACCGACCGAGCTTTCGACCGAGCTTACACCGACCTTTACACCCAACTCACCTTTACACCGTTTCGAAAATATCACCCGTAGACTTATAAAATCGGCGATAGCGCCATCGTCTTTCTCGTGTAAGAAAACCCCATATGCGCAATTAACATTTCTAGTGTCAGGTAACATCTAGCGCCCTGAGCACTCATTTACCAGGAAAAAGGAGAAGAACGTTTTTGCAAACATGTCCACTGCATCTTGCTTGCAATCGCGAATTCGGGCACGCAGCGGTATGAAATTTTACGTGTACCTGGAAGGCTACACCGTAATTGTGTGCAAATTTGGGCTTCTGAGATAGCATCTCCTGAGTTTTCATTTTTGAACTCGCGCAATAAAGAAATGATGCATATGTCGCTTTAGCACTACTGTGCTATAGCTCCCCGATAACATGGTCATGTGATGTAGTATAGTGCAGCCACGTGCTCATGAGACGACTCTTTTTGAAGCTTGCTTGGCCAGATTCAAAAATGCGCCGGCTACACGGGTCTTCGCAAACAAAAGAAAGAGATTGGGCCGAGAGACATGATGACAAGTTCCAGCTGGCTGACCTCAATTTGTTGCGTGCTGACGCGAACAGCAACATCGTTCAACACACAAATGTTTGGGAGTCAAAAGGGAATTTACGCACCGAGGTGGAGAGCGTGTTTTTAAAAAATGCAGGTATTTCTCTTTCTTTCATTTCCGAAATACGTGGAACCGGAACATTATTGGATCCGTTCAAGTCAATTTCAAAATAAGTCGTCTCATGAGTTCGTGGTTGGACTATACACGTGTAACACATGTGTAAAATGGTGTTTTCAAAAAAAACGCTTGTCTGACACCAACTAACATGAACATATTGAATAACTGGAAATGTTTGTCGCGACAGTAGTGTGACGTTGGGGTGGTTTGGGAATTGGTGAAAAATGTAAAAACGAGTGATGCGCATGGCTGAGCACAGAGGATAAGGGTTGATCAAACTTTGTGCATGCAAACATTTGCCAACCTGGACTGATAGTAATTCTGCACAGCTTTATTGTCGTAGCTGGAAGTATAAAAACAACAAGAAGTCAAAAGCGTGTGCAATTCTATCATTGAAAAACGCGTTGGACTGCCCACATAACCCGCAAACATATTTGCATGAAGCCTGCCAGAAAATCAACATTTCAACGTCAAAGTCAGCTGGGCTAGCTCAACTGTCTTTAACCTTCGACCACACCGGCACGACTGGGTTTTAGTCACCCTTCGCTTAAAAATGGTTTGCTAGATAACGTATAGGTTTTACGGTTGTTCAATCACAACAGCAAAACAGGTCTTAAAAAATGGCATAATATTTAAAACGATACAAGGTATAATCTTAAACATGGACTTTGATATAAAAAAAGCTGTCTGACAGCCAAGCATTGTATTTTATTTTATTTTACGGTTTGTTGAAATTGCACAAATATTCTGCCTTCGTCCATAAATCAATATTCAGAAATGCTGAATTTTAGCGCCAAACCAAAGCAAATTTTGTTTTCTTACCGTCTGAACTGTACAAAATAGGAAATTTTGAAGGCTCTATCAAGATAATGTACAACCTATTACACAGCGGACACATGACACAGGACCAAAAAACAACAGCAAGATAACCTCAAGCACGATCCAACAACGCACCAACACAGGTCAGAAATGTTCGACCGAAAATAGACCACAGAGTTTATGACGTAAGAACCGGTTTCTCACCGGTCCCCCGGTGCCCACACTGCACTTGCTACGCAAGGTTTTTCTTCCGCGATTGTGCGCAATTGCGTAAAGACTCGTTTTTGGACTAAAAGTGCATCTACCGCCTGACAGATTGCGATGTTTTTTTCCCATAATTTTTATGCCAAGCACCTATCCCTTGGTACTACTGTAACTAAATGGGCCTGTGGCCACATGGTGACCAAATCAACTGAAAAAGGACATGTTCAGCTTTTTGTGTCTGTGTTATGCTAAATCTTTATCAATGCTTTTAAAATCAACTCAGTTTTATTCGTGGAATGAAGGCACAGCTCAGCAGATCGAAGATTGCGAGGTATACGAATGTACAGTATATGTACACAAAAATGCTGCTTGTTTTTGGGGCAAAGATGAAAAAACGCATAAATAGAACGCGAGACACGACTAATGGTACAGTCGTCAAGTTAAATGGTCAACTCTCAGCCCTCGGTGAGCGCGAGACATGGGAGGTTGACGACAAGAGTGTTGAAGATCTGACTTGACCACTGTACAATCATCCCAAATACTGTCAATGTCTTGGTACAAGGAAATCAACATGGAGATGAAATGCCGAATAAAGGTATAAGAGAACAACAAATTGTTAGAGATGCGCGACCACAGGTTCCGTGATGACAGGGGAAAATTTTTTGTAGGAACACAACGAATCAGAGAGACGCACGATCGTTGTGAAATAATATACATCGATCAACAGATGTTTCAACGTGCTCTATCAAAGTTTCCCATCTGTTCTGCCAATACCGAGCGACGCAATGAACACGTTGACAAGTGTCATCAAGAATATCGCAATCACAACGACGTTGTTGAGGACTTCGGCTTGGTCATGCTTCTTTTCATCGGGATCGTTGATGTTGATACGACCTGATAAATCAGGGAGAAATTGATAATTTTAAAAGTAATTTCTTGGCAAAATGGAATTGGCCACAGTCATGGATTCTGGAACAAACAACTTTGATGACTTAATGAGTTGTTTTCGGACTGAATTTACCTGGGTTCGGTACAAAAAGCAGGAGAGAATTGTGAAAACTAACTCAAAACAATCAACACAATTCCGACGATAATTTGCAGTGAGATGGATACAATCAACAAGGCCAATAACACGTGGTAGAACTGTGCGCTTGGACCGACAGTCAGCAGGGACTTCAGTTGACTGGCATTGGCCATCAGGAGGGAGACATCAAGTAGAGCCTGAGTTGCAAAGGTATGTTGGTTTGTCGCATGTCAAAATCAACAAACTTGATAAACCCCCTCAAAATCCATTAAAATTAACACAAACCAACCGATGACACGCCCTTCTTGATCGAATGGAAATTGTAATCGAAGAACTTCAGCTGTCCCTGATTGGCATTATATTGTGGGTTGGTGCCGGCAGCGGCCATGACGCTGTTAATTGTATTCGGTGGTTTACGTGGATTGCCCTGAAAGAAGAAGCACTTTCACAGAGTCCATTTTTGGGCATATGCTGCGTCTCGCGCAACGCGCATCACGAGCGTTGGGCCGGTGATTGTCCGAAAAAAAGTGTGACATCAAACAACACAACAAATGTGTGGTTTCGGAAACCACACATTTTGTGTGTTTCACTAAAGAATGCATCAGGATACGTGTAAGATCACAGAAATAAAGGAAAGAAAATAATTTTTCTATCAGCCCCGCTTCGTCAGACTCACCGCTACGGAAGCTCTGACGTTTTTGTCCAAAACAACAATTGTGGACTGTGCGCCTGCGCTTGGTACGCGAGGATCCGGGTCCTCTGATTCCATAAACCCTCCTGTTTGAGTGCTGGTGTCACTGTACCCAACCGGCGGAAGGCTAGGGTGTTTTACGGCGGTTTGGTGTTCTGAAAATTAGATGTTGCATGTGAAGAAATGTTGGTCTGATTATGGACGAAAAAAAGCAGAAAAATGACGCAAATCACGGTTTGCGAATTTGGTGATGTGAAACAGAACCAGAGTCACTAAAAAGAGAGACGGGACTACCACGACTCGGTGCGTACCTAGTGGGTTACTTTTATCTCCGTTGCAGCTGCTTATAATATTGCAGCATCCAGCGCACTAAAAATTCATATGACGTGAAATGTGTTCGGGAACTATCGAGCCAGTCACAACACTGTGCAGACAAAACTGCCTGGCGCGCCCAGCCCATGGCCTATGGATTTCACTCAGAGAAGCAATGTCGAACATATAAGGTTACCACGCAGGGTAC
>JASAMV010007030.1:0-49917 GCA_030248065.1 Rhynchonema sp. JSB1_4
TCGTTAACATGAAAGCCTGGCTCGTTGCTCTGACCTGTTGTCTTTCAACCAGCGGAGAGGCACAACGATATCGAGAGTCGGGTTTCGGATCAGCACCCGCAAAATGCTACCTTCCGCCAAAGACTGGTCCGTGCCGCGCGGCGTTCCGGTTGTTCTACTGGAACCCGCGGGCAGGCGCGTGCCAACGGTTCCTGTACGGCGGGTGTTTGGGCAACGAAAATCGATTCTTTTCGATCGAAGACTGTGAAATGGAATGCAAAGGCGCTGGACCACGACGGGAGCATGAGTCGGCGGGTGAGATTAGAACAAAATGAAATTTCGCGTCTGATTTTTGATAAATACCTTTAACGTGAAGGCCTACAGTATCAACTTTGTTATTTTGATCTGCTGACAATCAATATTGCAGCGGGATTATGGGGACACGAGCCTGTGGTCGACCTGGCGACAGCTCTGGAAAGAATGTATCCAATCCACCTCGAGAGTGACATTCACGACCGTTCTGGTGAGATCAGAGGAATCGAAACGCTTATGCCTTTCTTTCATTCCCCAGATTAAAAGTGCTATACGGTTAGATATTCCTGGTTTGAACACAAATCAAACATTAAAAAATAGACTGACCTTTTTCCGATCGATTGCAGACGCATTGCGTTATGGTGAGGTGGATGAGGGAACAACATCGCCAGCAGTTGGTGTCTGCAGTCTGCCACTAGCAACTGGATGTCGCGCCAACATGCCAAGATTCTTTTATAACAAGGAGGCAGGCGAATGTCAGTTTTTCATCTACGGCGGATGCGCGGGCAACGCGAATCGCTTCCGGTCAATCGAAGCGTGCGAACGACGATGCAAGCGCGAGGACCCACCACCAGAGGACGATGGTGCTTCGGGTAAGACGACCAAGACGACCAAAAATGTCGCGGATATTCTGACTGCGCGCATTTCCCGACGAGTGCATTTCTCCCATGTGCTCATTGTGACCGGAATTCTGCTCGGCTGCCATCTCATGAGCCGCACATCTAACAGTGAATCTGACAAAGTTGGACTTTGATCGAGCAACGTCTAGTTGGCCAGATCATTTTTTTTCTCAGTGTCGAAAAATTCCATTCAACTTGCGCAAAATATTTGCGATCAATGAAATTAGACCTTGCCATGCAGAGCAACTCAAGCAGTGCGCAGCGCGGCCGGCAGCATGGGGTCGGTGCCGAATGTTGATTCGCGTCTACTACTGGAATATTGCGATGCAGAAATGCATGGTGTATCTGGATGGGGGCTGCGGAATCGAGCATGGTTTCCAGACATTCGACGATTGTCAGCAACAATGCAGCGATGTTGGACTGGACGGAGGGATCGATGGAAAGACACGTGCGTGTTGTACAGTATTGTACTATAGGTCGTGCTTTGTGTGACAAACAATAATAAGCCAACGCAAAGAAAAATGTGACCACCTAAACGCATCGCCGAATGTCAAAGCATGTGGTCATGCGCGCGCTAAACGAAGTGAGAGCGATTTTCCAAGAGAACTGATGGTCCATTCTGGATGCCATTCTGACTGAGCAAAGTCATTAACAAACAAAGTGCGGCGTAATTAACGACGTGCAGTGCTATATGCAAGCAGGGCAAAAACACAATTCTCAACTTGGTGCAGGGCGTCTACGCTCCAGGATCATCGTTCTTCGGAACGAATCATCATTCATTTTGTTTGGTTGTCTTTGTGGGACGAGTCATTATTACGCATATAAGCTGGACCTGAGTGTCAGGCAGGGTTGGCCAAAAAAACGACGGCGTTTTTTCTTAAAAAACGACGTTTTTTTAAAAAAACGCCTGGGTCGTTTTTGGTTTTTTTAAATCCTGAATTTCCTTGATTTTCCCTGATTTTTCAGGGAAAGTACCCTGATTATCAAGGAAAATCAATTTTTTGTCCCATTTTTTTCAAAAAATTTTCGACCAATTTTTACTTTGTCGAGATACGTCGATATACGGAGTTTGACTTTCAGTGATGACCCCGGCCAAAGTTGGTCCCATGATGCGGGTCTGATATGGGATCATAGCAACTCGCTAGAAAAGGGTTGAAACCCGTTTATTTTGCCTCAGAACACAGAATTACTTCATTTAAAGGGCTCGGGACATAACCGAAGGAAGGGTAGCAGGACATATTGTTACATACCGCTGGAAAGCATTCCGACAGCCTATGTCACGCACAAATTTTAAGCTCCTTGGAGATTCGCTATCTCTTGGCAGAGGGACTTTTCGTTCCAGAAAAAACTGAATTTTTACGCAAATTGGAACGACCGGTGCAGAAACCCCAAACGAGTTGAAGGTCAAATAACACGCGGATAGGATTACAACAGCTTCGGCGTAACTTACCATCACAACTTCAGTCGCTCAAATCAATGCTTCACACGGTGAGGGTGCGAAACGTTCCGAAAATCGGCCTTATTTTTCGATAACACAAGTTTGTCCCTAAATTTTGAGGTCACGCTTAGCGCTGCGGAAATAAAAATATAATGGGGAAATAGAGCATCGTCGAAAGTACCAGAAAATAAGGTTTTTAAATTTTGAAACACTTTGATAGCGGCGTGACAGGCCGAAAAAGACCTAAAAATTGCCCCTAAACTGCATAGTTGCATTCATTGACGGAAATGTGATGTAAATACGCCACGTATTGCATTGCATTGGAAACGAGAAAGTCAGATAAACGCACAGTCCAACAATCTAGACGAGTTTCAAAACTTCAAACTCAATGGACCGGTTGCTGCAGCCATGCCAACCTGAATAAGATATTTGGCTATAATTCGTTACTGTTAACGTCTATTGCACATTTGATAGCACCAACCGATGTAGCTTCAACGTAGCTATCGAACGATATATAACATGCCCATACTATCTCTTATTATGGACAAGAAACGGTCAAAACTCCGAAATCGCACATGGTGACGTGACGGTTCATTCCAAAATCGTCAAAAACGCACTTTTTTAGCCTCTGCCCTTAAGCGTAAGACTTTATTGGGGCTTGTTATATATCGTTCGAAAGCTACTCCCGAGACACATAGTTTGGTGCTGTCACATTTACAATAGCTGTTAACAATAAGCATTTATAGCTGAATATCGTATTCAGGTTAGTATGGCTGCCCCGAGAGATCTGAAGACCTTGAGGTTCTCGGACCGTGATAGGTTGTTAAACCAGACGTTTCTCTCAATTTTTTGTTTCGAATCCGATACAATCTGTGGCCTTTATGTGCCACAATTCTGGCGATGAATGTAACCACCTAATTTAGCGGCAATTTAATGGATTTTTAGGCCTGTCACGGAGCTAGCCATGAGTTAAAAAATTTAAAAACCTTATTTTCTGGTACTTTCGACGATGCTCTATTTCCCCATTATATTTTTATTTCCGCAGCGCTAAGCGTGACCTCAAAATTTAGGGACAAACTTGTGTTATCGAAAAATAAGGCCGATTTTCGGAACGTTTCGCACCGTCACCGTCTGAAGCAACGGTTTGAGCGACTGAAGTTGTGATGGTAAGTTATTCCGAAGCTGTTGTAATCCTATCCACGTGTTACTTGACCTTCAACTCGTTTGGGGTTTCTGCACCGGTCGTTCCAATTTGTGCAAAAATTCAGTTTTTTCTGGAACGAAAAGTCCCTCTACCAAGAGATAGTGAACATCCAAGGAGCTTAAAATTTGTGCGTGACATAGGCTGTCGGAATGCTTTCCAACGGTATGTAACAATATGTTTTGCTACCCTTCCTTCGGTTATGTCCCGAGCCCTTTAACCACGTTTTCTTCCCAACATGAGCGTTTTCCAATTTTTTTGGGGGCATATTTTGGTCATCTGGGCGTTTAAAAAAACGTTTTTTGCCCAACCCTGGTGTCAGGGCGTAAGACATTCGAAACCAGAAGCGAAAGAACAAAATTCAAATTCAACATATTGCTGTCTTACTTGCAGCTGAGTGGCACAGCTGTTGTGCGTTATGTGGTGAAGACACAGGCGACATGGACAAGGGCAACTATGCGTGCAACCTACGTTTTCGCGAAGTAGATTGCATGGTCTTACCTACCAGGGCATGGTGTCAGTGTCACAAAAATTATTAGTAATGAGTGAGAAAACGATAAAAGAAAATTATATGATACTCTATGTCATTAATTATGAGCTATCATAAATTATTCACACTTAGGAAGTTGCTAATGCACTCTTTTGTCCATATGACCCTGGTCAGCATCTTCTATGGAGATAATGGTCCGTAGTGAAAATTTGATATAAAACGCTCAAAGTTAATGTGAAGTGCGAATTGCGCCATTAGCCTTGTTCTTGGGTGGTTGTGCTGATTTGAAAACAAAAAGAATGTCCAAGTCAGTTTAAGTTTATTCAGTTTTCATTCAGGAGTATCCCAGAAACTGTTATGGGCGAGCAGGCAGGGCCAAGCACCACGGCTACTGTACCAAAGAGGTAAAGTAATCACTAACGCCAATGTTGGGGGCAGAAAAATTCGAATCAGCCAAGTGCAGTCTGTCCGCGTTAAGGTGAGTCGGTTCGTACTCTCTAGCAAAAAATCTGTAGATTCTTACAGTTTTCTGTAAGATTTCTTACAGTCCGAACTGAATCACCATAAACCCACACTAAATGAGGGCAGACCGTATGATATCGTTTGTGTCACGTTTCAGTCAGTATTATCAGTCATGATCCTGGTTGTTGTCCCAATTCTGTCACATCGACTCAGTGCATAATTATCTTTGTGTGTGATGTTTCAATCATTGGTGCAACAGATGACGATGATCGCATGTATCAGTCCGGGAATGTAGCCCAACAGCGTCAGCACGATGTTGAGCGCCAACGCGCAGCCACAGCCTTTCTTCAAGCCGACGCCCAATGGCTGCAAATAGAACAATAATGAGTAATTGCCACTATAATCGCGTTTTATTTCGCGGATTTCGTTTTCGGGAACGCATTCACACAAATTCTGAAATCATTATTTGGTGTTTGGTTCGGTCTGGCCCAAAACTCCGGTCTTGGTCACGCGATTTTTTTCTGAATAGAAGATTAAAACGTACAGTTTGTAGTGGACTGTTCATGGTAACAATTGTGCAAGTCCTAAAACCAGAATACCTGTTATATAATAGTTTTGAAGGTGATTGATGTGACTAATACTTTTGTTACAAACCACTTCCGCCAGTCGGAATTATGTATTTTCATCTGTATAAATCTCGACTTGCACAAATGCACAACGCCCCTCGTTTAGGTCGGATCGGCTCAGACCAGCGGTATTATGCATACAGTATGACAAACTTGGTGCGACACAGGGCATATCACCAAGTTTGATACCCGGCACGGCCCAACTGAATCATACCCCAGTCCAAACTCCATCTTTTGGTCTCACGAACGACATACTTAATCACTTGTACAACGATCTCAATCCTTTCAGCAAAAGGACCTCGACATAAAAGCAACCCGTGAAATATCAGAAAGCACAAAAAACCCGAACAGCAAACCAACGGGAAGCAAGATTGACAAGATGGTCAGGCAAACGTCACCCAGTCCCATGATGATTAGGATGGTCTTGAATCAGTTTTCAGTTGGGAAGTTTTCAGTAAAATTATGGGTCAATGCGAAAAGATCTCGTTGGTTTGAAAAAAATGCTAATTGAAGCGGTGCGGTTAAATCCTAAATTTTCACATCATTGATCGTTGTTGTTGCGAAGTCACAACCGTATTAATTGTGATTCTCCGGACACAGCATACCTACCATGCTTTATCCAGATCTGCGTTCCATTTTTGTCGTATTTCATGCTTAGTCACCCCTGGGTTTCATCATATGAACAACACTTTGACGCAGGGTTGAAAAAAACAAATTTTTTCATTAACGAGCTTTTTTTTTTAAAAAAAAAAATTTTTTTTTGATTTTTTTTTTGACGAAAATTTTTTTTATTAGAAAAAGTAGTGCAAACGACGTTTCAGGATAAATGAAATCGATGCAACATATTTTTCAAAAATTGAAAAATTTTCGCCTGAGACCCAACTTGTGTGGTGACACCCAGTAGCATTGTGCAGATTCTATGGAATCCTACCAGTCTGAGGTTGATGTTGACTAACGATGTTACTCTAATGTATTGTAGCATGCCGTACAACGTATTTTAATGCATCTAATGCCGTATATCTGATATACGACCATCAAAATATCGATTACAGCCCAAATCTTGCGCGTCAGATCGACTTTGCGCGCCCGGTTTTGCACCAGACCTGCATATATACATGTGTAGTAGCATGCAGTGGTACATTATCGGTGCCACATCACTATAAAAGACCATCCCCGCGCATCCCTGTACGGATTTGGGGACAATACAGGGCGCCGCAGGCGCGATTTTGGAAAAATTGTCCCGTCCACAGAAAAAAAGTGCCAATTTTTTGCCTCGAAAAAGGCCATTTTTGGACATTTCAGCCTATTTTGGGCAACTTTTTTTTATTAAAAAAAAGCAAAGTCTGAGTTTCAAAAAAAAAATTTTTTTTTAAAAAAAAATTTTTAATTAACCACTTTTTTTTGAAACAACCCTGCTTTGACGAGGGAAACAGCTTGTGTCATAGTTTCCGCGTTTCACACAAATTCTCCACGCGTGTTGGAAGTGTGTTGTGACTGTCGTGTTTATGTGAATTGTTTGTCGTATAGAACGGTGATCAAATCAAGTCGTCAAACTACATGTTTTGCTTGTCGCGCTCATTTGGGGCTGTTGCTTGATTGACGCTCTGATTTGACGACAGTACTATTAGCCATTTTTTTGGAAAATTCTATGGATACATACTGTACATTCGCTCTTTGCGTGTTAGAATTAGATCAGGTTAAAAATTAAGCACAACATCACAATCACATGCCCATGGCTTCATCAAACGGTTCGTCTTGATGCGGTCCTCGACCTCCTCTACCGCCACCACGTCCGTTATGCCGCCCTGTGTGGTGAAATAAGGGCTGCTCATACAGATGTTGTCAACACAACTGTCTGTGGTTGGTGCAAACGGAGCGGGATATATACTCGCCGATTCACACGATCCAAGTGACTCCCTCTCGCGTGCTGTGTTACATTACACCTAAGCTGCGCTTGCACGTATCACAGGGAGTTACGTTGACAACAATAGCATTAGCCGAAAATAAGAAACATAAACCCTGGCATCGCTGACTCACAGCAACACGCGCAATTTGTCTGGTTTTGAAATTAGTTCTTTTTGAGAGTTTTATTGTTAAATTATGCGTCCAAACCTCCGCCTTTCTGTATATTTATGCCGCACTCCAGTCGTTTGTGCATGAGCGCTAGTTTGAGGCCGTGGATCTCGTCGTGAATCGACGACACCTCGTAGCACTCGTGGCATCTGCAGAATTTGAAATTTGAAATTAAAAAACTGCGCGACAAACCTTTACAGATTTTGTGTGGAATCAAAAATGTTCACTATCACTGACAATGTTGCCTCCGGACATCCGCACATGTTCTCATCTGCGCACTGTTTTTTGATGCCCTGACGTTTCACGCGTTGCCGACCGAAAGCCTGATAAACAATTTTTCTCTTTGTTCGATTTTTTCCAGACGTCATGGAAAATAGACATGAATGGGGAATTTGGCAAAAATGCAATGCGCAATGTATCAAGCAGAGACCTGAGCCCAAAACGGCAGATTGTCATTGCTTCGTCCACCGCCGTTGTTGCGTCGGTGTTCGCGCAATGTTTCATGGATTAGCTCTCTCAGATTGGTGCACTCGCGTGGGAACTGAATGACCAAAAAACGGGTTAAAACGAGCTCCCTATAAAGCGTCATCTGAAAAGGACAGGAAAATTTGGCCTAAAGATATGTCGTCAACTCAGGTCGTCAACTTCGTGTCGTCAGCTCAGACCAAACTGTGTGACGTCTTCAACTTCGATCGTTGCGGTGTCAAGTGTGTGATGGGCTGCTGCTGTAATGAACTGTTGTAGCTGCTGAATGCAGCTAAAGGATTCTTTTTGACCATGTTGCGAGTTGTGTGAATCAAGCTTATGTTTTGACTTTGACTACTGACGCCAAGTTGAAAGTCAGCTTGACATGTGTACTGCTGGACTTTACAATTTTCATCACGCTTCAATAGTTGTTCCACCATGCTGTCACAGTAACGTCAAAAAGTAAACCGTACGAAACGCAGAGGGCTTTGATCTGTATAATGTCGTGTCGCCGCGTGCAAAGCACGCAACCACGCGGCGTAACAGCGCACGCGCCACCTCCTACGACCGAATTGACTCCAGACGACAAAACAATCGACTCAACATTTAGAGCACTGGGACCCATGCATTTTGTTGCCCTGTTTATCGACACAGAGGATGCGGGGGTGGTTTTTTGTGTGTGGGTTGTAATGATGAAAATGTTTGGGTTGTGGGGGATGTTGGGGTTTGGGATGTTGGTTTAGGAGGTATGTTGTAGGTAAGAATGGTATAGAGGTGATTCTGAATCAATGTTGGTGTCAGGGGTTGGAATTTTAATTTTTGAAAATATGTTGCATGATTTATTTATTGAAGTGTTTGCATTTTTCAATAAAAAATTTTGAAATCAAAAAATTTTTTTTTTAAAAAGTGTTATGAATTTGTTTCACCTGCGCAAAGTGTTGTTCATAACCCAGGGTGACTAAGCATGAAATACGACAAAAATGGAACGCAGATCCGGATAAAGCATGGTAGGTATGCTGTGTCCGAAGTATCACAATTCATACGGTGTTGTGACTTCGCAACAACAACGATCAATATGATGTGAAAATTTCGGATTTAACTGCACCGCTTCAATTAGCATTTTTTTTCAAACCAAACGCATTGACCCATGATTTTACTGAAAACTTCCCAACTGAAAACTGATTCAAGACCATCCTAATCATCATGGGACTGGGTGACGTTTGCCTGACCATCTTGTCATCTTGCTTCCCGTTGGTTTGCTGTTCGGGTTTTTTGTGCTTTCTGATATTTCACGGGTTGCTTTTATGTCGAGGTCCTTTTGCTGAAAGGATTGAGATCGTTGTACAAGTGATTAAGTATGTCGTTCGTGAGACCAAAAGATGGAGTTTGGACTGGGGTATGATTCAGTTGGGCCGTGCCGGGTATCAAACTTGGTGATATGCCCTGTGTCGCACCAAGTTTGTCATACTGTATGCATAATACCGCTGGTCTGAGCCGATCCGACCTAAACGAGGGGCGTTGTGCATTTGTGCAAGTCGAGATTTATACAGATGAAAATACATAATTCCGACTGGCGGAAGTGGTTTGTAACAAAAGTATTAGTCACATCAATCACCTTCAAAACTATTATATAACAGGTATTCTGGTTTTAGGACTTGCACAATTGTTACCATGAACAGTCCACTACAAACTGTACGTTTTAATCTTCTATTCAGAAAAAAATCGCGTGACCAAGACCGGAGTTTTGGGCCAGACCGAACCAAACACCAAATAATGATTTCAGAATTTGTGTGAATGCGTTCCCGAAAACGAAATCCGCGAAATAAAACGCGATTATAGTGGCAATTACTCATTATTGTTCTATTTGCAGCCATTGGGCGTCGGCTTGAAGAAAGGCTGTGGCTGTGCGCTGGCGCTCAACATTGTGCTGACGCTGTTGGGCTACATTCCCGGACTTATACATGCGATCATCGTCATCTGTTGCACCAACGATTGAAACATCACACACAAAGATAATTATGCACTGAGTCGATGTGACAGAATTGGGACAACAACCAGGATCATGACTGATAATACTGACTGAAACGTGACACAAACGATATCAAACGGTCTGCCCTCATTTAGCGTGTTTATGGTGATTCAGTTCGGACTGTAAGAAATCTTACAGAAAACTGTAAGAATCTACAGATTTTTTGCTAGAGAGTACGAACCGACTCACCTTAACGCGGACAGGCTGCACTTGGCTGATTCGAATTTTTCTGCCCCCAACATTGGCGTTAGTGATTACTTTACCTCTTTGGTACAGTAGCCGTAGTGCTTGGCCCTGCCTGTCCGCCCATAACAGTTTCTGGGATACTCCTGAATGAAAACTGAATAAACTCAAACTGACTTGGACATTCTTTTTGTTTTCAAATCAGCACAACCACCCAAGAACAAGGCTAATGGCGCAATTCGCACTTCACATTAACTTTGAACGTTTTATATTTCACTACGGGCCATTATCTCCATAGAAGATGCTGACCAGGGTCATATGGACAAAAGAGTGCATTAGCAACTTCCTAAGTGTGAATAATTTATGATAGCTCATAATTAATGACGTAGAGTATCATATAATTTTCTTTTATCGTTTTCTCACTCATTACTAATAATTTTTGTGACACTGACACCATGCCCTGGTAGGTAAGACCATGCAATCTACTTCGCGAAAACGTAGGTTGCACGCATAGTTGCCCTTGTCCATGTCGCCTGTGTCTTCACCACATAACGCACAACACATGTGCCACTCAGCTGCAAGTAAGACAGCAATATGTTGAATTTGAATTTTGTTCTTTCGCTTCCGGTTTCGAATGTCTTACGCCCTGACACCAGGGTTGGGCAAAAAACGTTTTTTTTAGAAAAACGTTTTTTAAACGCCCAGATGACCAAAATATGCCCCCAAAAAAATGGAAAACGCTCATGCTGGGAAGAAAACGTGGTTAAATGAAGTAATTCTGTGTTCTGAGGCAAAATAAACGGGTTTCAACCCTTTTCTAGCGAGTTGCTATGATCCCATAGCAGACCCGCATCATGGGACCAACTTTGGCCGGGGTCATCACTGAAGGTCAAACTCCGTATATCGACGTATCTCGACAAAGTAAAAATTGGTCGAAAATTTTTTGAAAAAAATGGGACAAAAAATTGATTTTCCTTGATAATCAGGGTACTTTCCCTGAAAAATCAGGGAAAATCAAGGAAATTCAGGATTTAAAAAAACAAAAAACGACCCAGGCGTTTTTTTTTAAAAAAACGTCGTTTTTTAAGAAAAAACGCCGTCGTTTTTTTGGCCAACCCTGCCTGACACTCAGGTCCAGCTTATATGCGTAATAATGACTCGTCCCACAAAGACAACCAAACAAAATGAATAATGATTCGTTCCGAAGAACGATGATCCTGGAGCGTAGACGCCCTGCACCAAGTTGAGAATTGTGTTTTTGCCCTGCTTGCATATAGCACTGCACGTCGTTAATTACGCCGCACTTTGTTTGTTAATGACTTTGCTCAGTCAGAATGGCATCCAGACTGGACCATCAGTTCTCTTGGAAAATCGCTCTCACTTCGTTTAGCGCGCGCATGACCACATGCCTTGACATTCGGCGATGCGTTTAGGTGGTCACATTTTTCTTTGCGTTGGCTTATTATTGTTTGTCACACAAAGCACGACCTATAGTACAACACTGTACAACACGCACGTGTCTTTCCATCGATCCCTCCATCCAGCCCAACATCGCTGCATTGTTGCTGACAATCGTCGAATGTCTGGAAACCATGCTCGATTCCGCAGCCCCCATCCAGATACACCATGCATTTCTGCATCGCAATATTCCAGTAGTAGACGCGAATCAACATTCGGCACCGACCCCATGCTGCCGGCCGCGCTGCGCACTGCTTGAGTTGCTCTGCATGGCAAGGTCTAATTTCATTGATCGCAAATATTTTGCGCAAGTTGAATGGAATTTTTCGACACTGAGAAAAAAAATGATCTGGCCAACTAGACGTTGCTCGATCAAAGTCCAACTTTGTCAGATTCACTGTTAGATGTGCGGCTCATGAGATGGCAGCCGAGCAGAATTCCGGTCACAATGAGCACATGGGAGAAATGCACTCGTCGGGAAATGCGCGCAGTCAGAATATCCGCGACATTTTTGGTCGTCTTGGTCGTCTTACCCGAAGCACCATCGTCCTCTGGTGGTGGGTCCTCGCGCTTGCATCGTCGTTCGCACGCTTCGATTGACCGGAAGCGATTCGCGTTGCCCGCGCATCCGCCGTAGATGAAAAACTGACATTCGCCTGCCTCCTTGTTATAAAAGAATCTTGGCATGTTGGCGCGACATCCAGTTGCTAGTGGCAGACTGCAGACACCAACTGCTGGCGATGTTGTTCCCTCATCCACCTCACCATAACGCAATGCGTCTGCAATCGATCGGAAAAAGGTCAGTCTATGTTTTAATGTTTGATTTGTGTTCAAACCAGGAATATCTGACCGTAGCACTTTTAATCTGGGGAATGAAAGAAAGGCATAAGCGTTTCGATTCCTCTGATCTCACCAGAACGGTCGTGAATGTCACTCTCGAGGTGGATTGGATACATTCTTTCCAGAGCTGTCGCCAGGTCGACCACAGGCTCGTGTCCCCATAATCCCGCTGCAATATTGATTGTCAGCAGATCAAAATAACAAAGTTGATACTGTAGGCCTTCACGTTAAAGGTATTTATCAAAAATCAGACGCGAAATTTCATTTTGTTCTCATCTCACCCGCCGACACAGCCTCCCGTCGTGGTCCAGCGCCTTTGCATTCCATTTCACAGCCTTCGATCGAAAAGAATCGATTTTCGTTGCCCAAACACCCGCCGTACAGGAACCGTTCGCACGCGCCTGCCCGCGGGTTCCAGTAGAACAACCGGAACGCCGCGCGACACGGACCAGTCTTTGGCGGAAGGTAGCATTTTGCGGGTGTTGATCCGAAACGAGGCTCTCGAAATCGAAGCGCCTCTCCGCCAGTTGAAAGACAACAGGTCAGGGCAACGAGCCAGGCTTTCATGTCAACGACGTGTTTGGTTTCGCTCGAACTAATGCAAAGAGCAGGTATAAAAATGGAATCTGGATTCAGCAGCGATGGAATTCTCTATTTGCCACTTTTCGTTGAACGTATGATGCAAAGCGTGGTTGGAATTCGAAAGTAGTCTTCGTTTTCTGATCTGGTTCACCAAAAAATGGTAGCGCTGCTTGTTGCATGCTGTACTGCGTGTATGCAGTTTATGTTTGATGTGAAAACTTTTTTCAGGAACGATTTTGATTATTCCAGGGCTCGCGTGGTTACCCTGTTGAGCAAGGCATTAGTTCATTATTGTATTCACCCACCAGACGATATTGGAAAAAGTAGATCGTTGTTCTTATGTTTTCAAGCACCGGTATGCAGGTGCTTTCGAGATTAACTGCGTCTGCTTTGACCCCATAAGATTTTCAAGACACAAAGTTGCACTGGCAAATTGTTTGTGATATAATAACACAAGAACGGTCAATCCTGCAACCAACTTCTGTCAGTACAAGTGTACCACAGCATCAATTTGAATATTTTATCACACACGTCAACACGGTCCAAATCTCTGGAAAGCCGATGATAACCTTGCTCGTGAACATGAGAAAGGTGTGATTTTCATAACATCGCCGCACATGTAATTTAATCAGTGTCTAATTTGTCACATTCGGAATTTCACCATTTGTTGGCTCGCGGGAGTTTTCACTTCACGCACGCGCATCTGGAAGGCGGGTGTGCTCGAGGTGAAAACTGGCGTGGAAATAAGAGAAGCAAAGGCGAAAAATACAATAAGTCGCACAATTATTTGCTATACTTTTCACTTCCTAAAGGAAGCTTCACATTTTCCAAGGCGCTAATCACGCACCGTGTGTGATTGGCTTGATCTCGGCTGAATCATCGAACACGCATTCACAGCCGATTCTTTCGATCACGCACGGTTGAACACGATATCTGCACACGCAGTCTTGCCGCCTCTTAATGTCTTAATTCTATATTATGTGTACCTGGCGATTTACCATCGGCTCGTGATCCACTGCGTTCACATCTACGTTCGCACGCTTCGATCGTTCGGAATCGATTCGCATTGCCCGCGCATCCACCGTACGAGAATCGCTGGCACTTGCCCACGCGCGCATTCCAATAGAACCTTGCTTTGTGAGCGCGACATGGTCCCCTTGTGGGCGGAAGGTTGCACGCATCAGTTGTTTCGGATGCAAATGGTTTTATCGCCTCACCCCGATTCCGCAATGATCCTGCAATCGACAGAGAACAGCATATCGACGCAGTTGATCAAGCCTATTCAATGAAACGGTTTGGTTTGAGGCAGGGTTGGAAAAAAAAATTTTTTTTAAACAAGTTTTTTTTTTAAAATTTTTTTTTTTAATTCAAATGAAATCGGGGAAATTTTACCCAAATTTGCCAAAAACCCAAAACAAAAAACAACACAAAAAAAAAAAAAATTATAGTCACTTTTGTGACTTGGTTTCATCATTATCAAGGGTGTTTACGTCATTTCGGTGCGATCCAACAGTCTGTGCTTGATATGGACGGCTGATTGCTGCTCTGTGGTATCGGACAAACAGTTTGTGGCCGAATAAGCAAGATTCACTCATAAACCAAAGAATTGAGAATATAAGCTGAAGAAATACTTGTCGGGTAGCTGAATCAGTCGTATATGACGACCTGATCGGGTATGACATCGAAGTACATGTAGGCAATGCATACTGTGTCCCATGTATTACGGGAAGGTATAATAACATCATTTGGGGTATTTAGGTACCAAATACATGCTCAAAGGTGATTTTGTGAAGAAAATTTTTCGACCCTTGAGAAAAAATGACAAAAATACCCCCAAAAAGGCCATTTTTGGACGTTTTAGAACATTTTGTTCCCCCGAAAATTTTAAAAAAAAAAATTTTTTTTAAAAAAAAAATTTTTTTCAAAAACCTTTTTTTTTGCCCAACCCTGGTTTGAGGTCTGCAATGAAGCAAGAACACCAATCAGATGGTCGGTCAAACGATAAGATGCTTTGAATGACACGTTGCTGTTTCGGTTTCGACACCTGACGGTTTAGGTGATCCGAGTCAATACTGGGCGAACGCAATGTCAAATCGTTTGGTGAAAATATCCACAATGTCTGACTTCATCAAGCAAATGAGGTGCGCTGGTTATCTTGCATTCAGTTACTTACAGTACCAGCTGCAATTTTTGGCTGATTGGCAGGCGCGGCAGGCTCGTATGCGATCGCTTATGCACTGAGCCTGGAAAGCCTGCAGGCGCGGCAAGCTGCTATATCTTTTGTATTGAGCCTGCGCCCGCAGGCGCGGCAGGCTCTGCCGCCAATCAGTCAAAAATTGCAGCTGGTACTGTAGGTTGGCTATGGTTTGTCGTTTCTCGTAGGGTAGGCATGCCTTTCAAATAATTAATTTGTCAAGATCTCACCCGCCGAATTGTCTCCGATTTGAGGTGCATGTTTGCATTTCCATTCACACGCTTCAATGGACGGGAATCGATTTGCATTGCCCGCGCATCCGCCGTATATGAACACTTGGCACTCGCCTGCTTGCGCATTCCAATAGAACATCCAAAAGGCAGCCATGCAATGGCCGGTGTCGGGCGGAAGGCTGCATGTGTCCACACCTGAGCTTATAAGCACGTGAGTATGTATAAGTCTGCCTCATGAAATTACAGCAGCCTGGCGTGCGCATAAAAATTAATAATAGTGCAATATAAAATGAGGAAGTAAAATAATACCGCAATATTGTTTTGTGCGTGCATATACTGGTCTTATTGGCTGGTGCCTTGGGTTGAGTCTGAGTCGAAATGGAAGTCTAAACCAAGTCTAATAATGGGCGTAAGCCTTGACCGAACATGACTGCACAGGTCCCAAGTAAGCTTGGAAGTTACACTGATACAGAACCAGCTGCAACCAGGGTTGGATTTAAAAAAAAGTAAAAATTTTTTTGTAAAAAAAAAAATTTTTTTTTTTAAAAAAAGTTGGCCACTTTTTTTATTTTAAAATTTTAAAAAGTAAGTCCACTTTTTTTATTGTTTTTTCACTTTTTTTTCGTTATTTTGTGACTTTTTTAAGGCAAAAAGGCATATTTTCATGTGTTTTATTGCCCATGATCCTCAAAAAATTGCCTGCGGCGCTTATATTTCAGTTTGAGTTGGTGTTGTGATGGACTCATACAGTTCCCAGATATCCCAACAACAGCTGCATGTATAATATAGGATACCCCATATCGTATACTGTACAGTTTTTGAGCGTGTCGTACGCTATCGACAGACTCCACGTTGCTCGCCTGTTTGCAGTTGTGCGCATTAGCTATTTGTTGCTCTTGTGACACGAAGTGAGTATGGTGTGAGTCTTTATCTCTCTTCAAATCTATCCCCAAATTCACAAACAGAAGGTTGGTCTTCCCTTTGTCATATACAGTATGTATACCCACAGTTACCTTCGAATTTCTCAAAGTTATGACCAAGGGGATTAGATCGCAGGTGATCGACGTAAACATGCAAGTCGGTGGAAAAGTTCCCTTTAGTGTCGCTCAAAACATACCTTACTAACATGATTTCAGAAATTTCATTCTTCAAGAAACCAATTTTTTGGGGGTCCGGAATAAAAAAAAGTGATTTTTTAAAAAAAAATTTTAAAAAGTTTTTTTTTTAAAAAAAAGTTCTCTAATAAAAAATTTTTTTAATCCAACCCTGGCTGCAACTTTGGATGAGTTCTACGCGTGCAGCACGCATGCTCGACTTTGACGCTTGCTGGGACAATGTACAGTACTGTATAACCGCCCTGTGATGCACGCGTAGTGCATACGCACGCGTGCAGGCCTTTGACCGCTTCAGCACGGTGCACACAGTGCATGTGGTGCATTCGGCCTCCTTCTCACACGCTAATTAATGAATTACAATGATTTTGAAAGGCGACTGCCTAACGATCAAAAGAGGCTTCGACCCAAAAGAACAGCGACACTCACACTCAGACCAAAATTTGATGTGTCCTACTGTAGTCTCACCTTGAGGATTTTTGCATCCGCGTTCACAGTCTTCTATCGACCAGAATCGATTTGCATTGCCCGCGCATCCGCCGTATATGAACACTTGGCACTCGCCCGCTTGCGCATTCCAGTAGAACATCCAAAAGGCAGCCTTGCAAAAGCCGGTGTCAGGCTTCAGGCTGCATTTTGCCGGCGTTGCGCCTGAATTCGGTCTCGGGTCATACCCGATTGTCGCCGCGCCAAATGGCACACACACGCTTGTCAACACAAGCACACAGACTTTCATGTTAGGGCGATATTTTGCGTTTCGTGTGTTTTGCCTTACGACTGAATCAACTGACACACAATCGCGTCTGACAACACAAGCGTTGAAAGCCACTTAGGCGTTGGCCACACTTGTCTCTTTTCAAAAGCCGTTGCGGGGGGTGGTCGGAATCCGAAAAGTTCGTTTCGGATGTTTTTCGATTGTGCTGCAAACTGGTATAACACCAATGAAATTTTGTGGTTGATGCAATTCTTGATTATTCTGCACTTGGTTTCTCTGTTGAATAACATTTTCATCACGACGATGCTCTAAATTTTGTTCTTTAAACTGCCGATATTCAGTTCCAGGAACATTTTGATAACAAGTCCAGTGTTTCAAATCGAGTTCGATGATGGTCAAAGCCCCTTGATTATTTCTCGCAAGAGTACTTTTTTGTAATATTCGTGGAAAGAACGTTGCCATTGCTGCACCAAGATGTGAACGCTGACTGTACCCAGCACCATGTCACACCTTGAATAATTTTTTCTGTATATTTATTGTATCTAATTTCCCAATAAATGTGTTTGTTTTGTTCGCAAGCGAGATAAAAAAATATACAAATGCAAATATCATAAAGCGATAAGAATCAAACATGAAGCTCACGCCCCTTGTATGTATATCTCCAGCAACATAGCCACCATTTGTGCCAAAAAAGATGTATTTTGATGGAAAAGTGCCCACATTAGCGTCGGGTTTTTGTCTGTCCAGTTTTTTGTTTGCATATCTGCCATTCAAAATAAATAAAAAACGGTCATGGGGGCGCTTTTGTCCAGTTTTTTTAAAGCGTAAGTGTATGCAACACATACACACATAGGTCTGTACACCTGCACAGTGTAATCAGGGTTGGGCAAAAACTTTTTTCAAAAATTCGTTTTTAAAAAAACGGTTTTTTAAAAAAACGTTTTTAATTAAAAACGCACAGATGACAGAAATATACCCGAAAATTTTTGAAAAAAATAGGACAAAATATTGATTTTCCTGAAAACCAGGGTACTTTCACTGAAAAATCAGGGAAAATCAAGGAAATTCAGGATTAAAAAAACGAAAAACGACCCAGGCGTTTTAAGAAAAAACGCCGTCGTTTTTTCGCCCACCCCTGAGTGTAATCATCGACAAACAGTTTCTGGTGCTGGATTATGTGTTTTTGAAATACAGATCACCAAACCCACTGCAATGCGCAGTGAGTGACTAAGCGGTTTTCATATCAGGTTTGCTTTCAGGGTCGGTAGTGGTAGCACCATAGGTAGGTAGGTATACCTTGGTAGGCAGGCACATAACTTGTTCGAAAAAAACGCACCTTACCTGTCATAGCATCGTCAACAACATTTTGTGCTGTCGCAATGCTCAGTACCAATGCACACCAATGTTGGCACATGCGCATTACCTGCCACTTACGACGTGCTGTGCGCACCCAGGTCTCTTTTTTCAGTTGCCTGTGCACAAAAACTGTCTCAAGAAGTAGCCTTCTTTCCTGCATGCACATTGGGTCTACTAATCACGACAGACATGGAAGGGCACTTGATCAGCTCGCCCACCAATGGTCGTGTTTGGGGTTTGGCTTGGGCTCATATTTTGTCTTTTGCGTTGGACTGGACTTTGTCCACACTCAAAAACTGGAACGAACCCAAAAATTTTCATGTAGAGCGATACTAAACAAATGGGAACATGAAACAACCTATGACAGTATGCTTCAGCAAATTGGATGGGTTCCATTCTACCAACAAGTGTTCACAGTTAGGCTGTGTACATTGTACCAATATGTCTATGGGCTGCGATTCTCACTTCCCGACCTGTTCACCTTATTGAGCGACTGCGATGTGCGAACGAGTTCAAGAATTGCCCATTCAAAAACAATAAAGTTGGCAAAACCGAGCACTACCCGATATCAAGCCAGTGCGATGAATTCAACCGCGCTTGCCTTCAACAACTTGCCACAAACAGTTATAGATTTGTGTTATTCCAAATTCAAACGAGCTGTGGCTTCAAAACAGATGTTCGACTTTGTAACCGATAAAGTAGGAATTTTTAAAGTTCCAATGATTCCATCAATCGACGTGTGATCCGATGAACTGTAACGTGTGTCTTTCTTGTCATAACACCATTCCCTTTTCAGGACATGATCGTTTTGTTTTACCGTGACATGCACACGTTCAGGCCCATATCCCATGTCCCATCGGATCAGGTATGTATACCTCACGATGTTTCATTGACAAAACAAGTGCTTTCATTTTCTCAGTTCCAGGCTAGCTACGCGCTTTGCCCATCAACCAACCTGCTTTGTGTTGAACAACTGCTAGCTAAATAACAATGTTATTATTACTCTTTCTTTTACTGGACACTGTTGTCAATATTACTGGACATTTTGCTGTGTCTTTTTGTACATACGTTTCGTATGACAATCCGTTTCTGGACACCTGACCATTCAAATCGCAAACTGTGAGACTGAACTGCGATAATCACAAACGTTTTTTTGCTAGTATAAGGTTATGCGATCCATTTTATCAATGATTATATTGATGTTGCGCATATGCCTTGTGGTTATAACCATGAAAAGTAAAACGAAACGAAACGAAACGAAACGAAAAACTTAACCGTACAGTAAGGCTTAGGCGGCGGTTTTCATGATGGACTGGACAGTCCACGTACCCATGCATACACTAGCCTTGGGGGCCAGCTAATCTAGTATCCATGAATGAATATCACCAACCATATCCTGTTTTTTTTTGCAGCAACAGTGGGTCTACCGCACAAAATTGTATGGGTGTAAAGCAATGCACGTTTACAACTCTCATTTTTTTCAATATATGTATGTACTCTGTCTGCGTGCGTCAACCAAGCGCGTTTTGTGTACTGTTGATCTAATCGTGTATTAACAATATACATACTGATTTCCTATGAGTGCAGCCGCACGATTTTCCCCATTTTTACTGTGTGTCCACTAATTCGAATTGATGCGTCACGAAAACGACTGGAAGTTGTTGCTCATTCATCCGCAAAACATTGCAATCGATTTCTTCACACAACTTTTTTACATTTCAGCGCAACACTATTACCGTAGTACATATACTGGTGTTTGTACGAAAGAAAGGACTGCTTAGGACAAACATAAATAGATCTGCAGCGAGTGAACGGTAGAATACCGATTAAAATGTCGAACCCAGCTGGCTATCCAACCATGCCTTCAGATGGAGGAGAAAAACAATTTGGCGGGCCGCAACCGGATTATGGACATCAGCAGCAACAAGGTATGCGGTAGTTCGGTTACGATATTCACGTTTGCAGTTTTCGTACCAGCTGCTACACTGGCCAACGTCACGCCAGGGCAAAGCGTCAATAGTCCACGCTATCCAAAGGAATAAGCGGGCTTACGCGAGCATGAAACCATCACGTGCGTGTTTCTAGTGGCCGGGCAATTGAGCAAAGCACATTTGAGCAAGACCACTTTGAGCAAGTGAAAAAGAGCAGGGCCAAAAGAGCAGAGCACTTATTTTGTCCCAATGGCTAAGGCTTAGACTGATTTTGGTATCAGGCTTACGCTTAGGCTTACACTTAAGATTAGTCTTGTGTTTGGGCTTAGGCTTAGGCTTAGGCCTCTTCGTTTTTAGGTTCTGCTCTTTTGGACTCTGCTCTTTTTCACTGGCTCAAAGTGGTCTTGCTCAAATGTGCTTTGCTCAATTGCCCGTCCGCCGTGTTTTTGCGTCACATGTGGCCATCTGGTGCATTCGCACTGACGATGACCTGGTGCACCACCCATCTGAGCGAGCAGGTCGAAACGGGCGGAAAACCAAAAGCACACTGCATCACAATTTACATTATGGGCTGCGGTATCTGCTAAGCAGTGCCAATTGCGTTCCTTGGCATTTCCAAGCCAAAGCGCAAAATCATCGCGCATATGCGCAATGCAAACTCATGTCAAAATGATGCCATGCGAATACATGCCACACGCTTGCATGTCGGGATTTTTTATGAACTACATTTGTACATCCGGTGGTACTGTATGTTCATAAAGTAATTACCGCATTGGTACTAAATGACAGACGCGATAGGCATGCAGTGTTAGACCGTTCCATACACCCGTTCAGTGCCACCCCCACCCCCGTACGCGCCCCAACCACAACCAATGGTCGTGCAACAGCCCGTACAACAACAACCGATTCCGCCGGAACCCCGAGTCTGGTGTTGTGACGTTGGCATCAGGGTTAGTAGGGTCGCGTTTTTTCTGTGTTTTTTTTTGTATATCAACGAAACATGCAAAGTATTGCAGGTTAGAAAGGATCACATTATCTCTGCTCTCTTTAAATTGGAACGAAAGTTGTGCAAAATTTTATTCCAGCACCATATGTCTTTTTGCTGGCGGGGAAGAATGCGCATAAGCGCGTTGTGTTTAGCGACTCTGTTATTTGTCAAAGTTTTCAATGACGTTTTCGAACGATGTACTGAATTGTGTATGCAAAAACGCCAATCTACTTACAGTATCTACTTGTTCACTTCTGAGCAAAATCGGTTGGTTTTTTATTTTATCTCCATTGTAAGTACTGAACGTCTCTCCCATTCTCCCATGGCCTATTGGTCGTGTTGAATACTCGATTAAAAGAATTCATTTTGTCAGTTTTCAAACCTTTAAAAAATCCGCTCATGACGAAAGGTAATGTACTGTGCATGTGCAGATGTTTGCGATGTTTCAGACGGCACTTATAATCAGCGCGATTGCCGACTTCATTCTGTCGTTGGTCGTGATCACAATGGTGTTGACTTGGCTGTTGATTCTGATGTGCTGCATCACGCCGTTGTTCTTTCTGGTTGGATACGGCCTGTACAAGAACTCGTACCAGTTCATATTGTGGTACAAGATATCAATCGTGAGTTCAGTGGGTTTCAGGCGACTGTGTTTTTCTTAGTATTTTGCAGGGTTGAAAAAAAATTTTTTTTATTAACGAGCTTTTTTTTTAAAAAAAAATTTTTTTTTGATTTTTTTTTTTGACGAAAAATTTTTTTATTAGAAAAAGTCTTGCAAACGACGTTTCAGGATAAATGAAATCGATACAACATATTTTTCAAAAATTGAAAAATTTTCGCCTCAGACCGAACTTGTGTGGTGACACCCGGTAGTATTGTGCAGATTCCATGGTCTCCGACCAGTCTGAGGTTGATGTTCACTAACGATGTTACTCTGATGTATTGTAGCATGCCGTACAACGTATTTTAATGCATCTAATGCCGTATATCTGATATACGACCATCAAAATATCGATTACAGCCCAAATCTTGCGCGTCAGATCGACTTTGCGCGCCCGGTTTTGCACCAGACCTGCATATATACATGTGTAGTAGCATGTAGTAGTACATTATCGGTGCCACATTACTATAAAAGACCAGCCCCGCGCATCCCTGTACGGATTTGGGGACAATACGGAGCGCCGCAGGCGCGATTTTGGAAAAATTGTCTCGTCCACAGAAAAAAGTGCCAATTTTTTGCCTCGAAAAAGGCCATTTTTGGACATTTTAGCCCATTTTGGGCAACTTTTTTTTATTAAAAAAAAAGCAAAATCTGAGTTTCAAAAAAAAAAATTTTTTTTTAAAAAAAAATTTTTTTAATTGACCACTTTTTTTTGAAACAACCGTGGTATTTTGCTTTGGCGCTGTTAAAACTCTGATTTTTATCACATGTTAGTGTCGAAGTTGTGTAGCATGGGTACATAATAGACGTCGGGCCCTGTTTTGAATAGAGCATGTTCCGCCGGTATTCAGATTGCGTTCGTGCCCCTTTTCATGGATTTATACCTTCATGCCTACATAATTGTGTAATATCCTCAATTATTTAAAAACGTCGCGCGTCAGAGTCGGGACCGAGCACGAAATCTGGCAAAAAGATCGAAAAAGATAGCGGAGTTGCCAAATTTCGTTATGCCCCCTTTCGCACGCAGATTGTGCGTCTGATCGGCTACATCCTGCTGTTCATTCTGATCGTGGTGTTGATGGTGATGGGTGCCAGCAACGGCGGATACCATGGTGATCCCACTGTTGCACTGGTCGTGCTCGGCATCGCAATCGTTCTGCTATTGGTTGGTTTGATCGAGTGTTTCATTATTCACATCTTTGCGTAAGTGGGTGCAGAACTGCGAATTAACTGGCAGCTACAGTACCAACCTGATGCCACGGTTTATATTCATCTGGTCAACGCACATCGTCGATGCGAGCCGTCAACGTAGCCAATGCAGATATAGTTTCCTGGCGCTCATTTACCGCTGCTTTGGTCTGCATGCATTGACGACCCCGGCGATGACGTACATAATTAGCCGTGTACGCATATACAAGTGTTGCCAGTTCATGGTGCCCAGGATCGAGACAAAGCGGACATTTTCGGTTTCTATAAGAGAATATTACATTATAGAACCGCAAACAGGAAGTAAAAAACGGCAGATTGTGGACCAAAGTTCGTCCAGTAGAAAGCACGGTCCCATTGTGAGAGTGTCAGTTAAAAAAGGGTAGACTGTAATAAGAACATTTTGCAATTCCTGTTTGAAAAAACATGGAATTACGCTTACTGATATTACGCTTACTTGATATCCTTGTTTACAGTGTCACGTCGGGCTACTCTTGCTGGCCATGTCTGTGTGCAACAAGTGCATTGAGTACCTTAAGACCCTGCCACCGATGACGCACGGCACCAGTTATGGTCAGGGGGCCATTATTGTCACACAACAACAACAACACCAGATGCCGCAACAGCAGACGGCTGGCTATTAGATCTACGTATGTACATTGGCTAATACTATTTTGTCAATATAACTGTCGCGCTGTGATTTGTTAACATAAACATAAACGAGAAAATCCTTTGCATTTTTTTGTAGAAATTTTCTCTTTTATGTTTGCGTTATGTATGTTAACCTTAGTATTAAGGTTAAGGTTTAACCTTAGTATTGAGGTTAAGGTAATTCGGCTTCTGTGGACCAAACCCAGAAGCCGACAGTTTTGAGTTTAATCTGCGTGGTCTAGCATGGGTAAGGTAATCTAGCACGCTTTTAACAGCGCCTGTAACAAAAATAATGGATTCATATTTGGCATCTTTGATCTACTAATAATGGCATGCCTTCTTTTTGTCGCCATTCCTTTTTTTATTTTCGTTTTGTTATCCATGCAGTGTCGACCAATTTACAGCCGTATTCTTGTTCGTTTGTACGCAGCCTTCTTGTTTCCTTGTTGCTGTTTTCTTTTTGTCCCGCACCAATTTTGGGTGGTGCCCTGCCCACCCCACATTCATGCACTTTGTCCCTTTAGCAACATTTGTATCAACTTCAAGTTCTGTTGGTAATCTTCGTATCCAGTGTGCATCACTTGTATTTTCGATACTGTTGAAAATTATTGTCATTTATACATGCTCGTCATTTAATGTCCTCGAAACTGTACATAAACCATGAAACTGAACTTTTTTTGTGCAACTGAATTTTGATATTCCATATGGTATATTTCTAGTGGCTGCTTCCAAATGGTCAGCGGGTTTACCTAATAATTTGCAAAATAATGCAGTTTGTTTTTGTGCTTCATCTCTCGTTTCAGAGAGATGAACATAAAGAAAATTGTGCTCGCGCTTATTTCTGAGATGGAAATAAAAATTTGTGCTCTGCTTGTTTGCATTTGTTTTTAATTTCTTGTCAATCGATGAAATCTGAGAATCAACAGGAAATTGAAGAAATATTGTTATTTTTTGCTGAAAAACTTTTATGATTGCAGTATATAATCGACGGAATCATTGCGCCAACCTTTTTATCGGTGTTCAGCTCCCGAGCAAAAAGCGCAAAGAAACGACATGCTAGCTTTGCAGCAAGGAGGGCGATCAATTTGTTGTTGTTGTTTGGCAAAAACATACTATTGATGGGCTGATTTTTGTCGACCGAATTACCACAATAATAATATTAGATACCGACGTTTCGAAACCAAATCAGGTTTTTTTTCAAGATAAACCTTTGATTTATTGTACGATTATACATTTACATTACGGCTTAATCACCATTATATGACGGCTTTTCTGCAATTACCTTTCACGGCAAACGCCATGGCCTTGCTTCCTATGGTTGTCCTTATAAGAACTACAGTACCAGCTGCAATTTTTGGCTGATTGGCGGCAAAGCGGAGGCGCGGCAGGCTCGTATGCGACCGCTTATGCACTGAGCCTGCAAAGCCTTGCAGGCGCGGCACACTGCTATATTTTGTATTGAGCCTGCGCCTGCAAGCGCGGCAGGCTTTGCCGCCAATCAGCCAAAAATTGCAGCTGGTACTGTAAAGGGGATGGACACAGTGCGCGGTCATCTACAAGCTCCCTCGTCTGCCAGTGATGGAGTATGGATAAAATGTCAAAACGTACAATAGGTTGCTTTTAACCGGCATCGCGAGGCAATATCAGGTTCTAAAACATTAGCATAACGATTCACCTGTTCGTCCATCGCAAATTGAGGCAAGCCACGTGGTATATGCTTACATAAACGCCAAGCACCTTTTCCTTCAGCTCAACAAACCACAGTGCAAAGTGCAGTTGCGCGTAATGTCAGGTGTGTGCACCGTTACTCGCTGCATTCCGGTCTTGTTGGATAAACTGAAAATTGTACGAAAACGTAAAAAACCGTCAAAAACTTAAAAAATTTTTAAAAAATACGGATTGCTTTTTCCCGATACCCACAGTATAGTGTCCCAGGCCATACTCAGGTACATATGTATAGGCAATCCATCGGCTCATGGCACTTTTTATACACACAGCGTATGCAGCAGCACACGCCATTTTCTAAACAAAATGTACACTATGAGCGAGTGTCATACTTTGATGGCCGCTTTATAATTCACTCGGTTTTTATTAGCTGCTTTACATAGCACTTTTCTGCACTGTTGCAAAATTTGGGGATGTTTCAACTGATAACTGCAGAGAACAGATGCATTCATTGACGGCAGTAATGCAGCATGCAGCCTGTGTGTTAGTGCCATGAGCTGGCGGATTGCCTATACGTATGTGCGTACTGTAATTGTTGTTTGTTGCCCCAGACAAAACTAATCACAAGGACTCAAGGAAGCATCCTCTGTGCTTGCCGATTGTAGTGGTGCCTCATATCAGCGCGCTCAAAGCCCGCAGTGGCGAAATACTCATTACCACACAACTGAGCACATTTAGACAAGCCATCCAATAAATTTGTCTTGCAAATCAACCCAGAATGCTTCACACATGGATCTGACTTTAACTGGATCCTGAATACACACAAGCTGGTGACCATTTTTGCAAGTAAACTGGATTAGATGATAAGAACCATAATAAAAAGTGTCCCGAGGGCAACTTGCCTGATCACTAAGCAGGTGCGTTATTGTGAGCCCCGGCTTGGCCTTGTCCGCGTTGCCATGAACCACAAGTCCAAAATTGTTTTTCCGCGATGTTTACCGTAGTCTGGAAATGGTAATGCGCACTTTACACCAATAAATGACAACTTCTGTCTATAAAGTATCTTAGATTCGTTCGGAAATACAAGCAGACTGATTAAGATCGCATTTGAAATATTCGAATAATCCTTGACTCTGTTCGGGGGTGAAGGAGGCACCGTATCCGGTGACCGGCCGTCATCATGTATTCCCAAATGGCAACATTTTGGGTGATCATGTGCACTCTGGGTGTGCTGACGCACGGGACTGTAATCTTCGTACTCGTTAAGGTTAGATTGTGCTTTGCTTGATGTGTCATTATTTCACTCATTTATTCACATGTGTTCCAGGATGTTGATTATAAAGCGCGAAGCTGCAAAATTTCAGAACCGCAAAACACCGTCTTTGTCCTCACCATACTTCACGCTGTCCGTCTCGCTGCTGACCGGAGATGCGTTGTTTTGTTTCGCAAAAATCATCGGCGTTGGTGTACTGGAGTTGCCGATGAGTACGTTTGGGGTACTGGACGTTTGGGTACGGTATCCCAGGACAGGCTACTGTATTTTCACATGCTTTCACACACTAACCAAACTTTTTGCAGTGCCCAGTTTGATCTATGAGAACGACGTTCTGGTGTCGATTCGCTGGTCGGGTGTCATCGTTGATTTTTGCACAATTCTTTTTCAAAACACCAATCTATGGGGAATATTCGTGATTGCGATCAATCGACTCGTGTTCACGCTGAAACCAATGACCGCAAAGAAGGTATATACTGCAGGTGTCGCCGCAGCATTTCTTTTTTTTGAGCATTTTTCTGAGCATAGCCTTGATGACCAGTCAGTGTCTCTGGGAAAGATTTGTGGTTGTTAGATACACAATTCGGGGTAAATGCAGAAGGCATGTTCTGCTCACGCTGCATATTTTCGGAGTTAGTCCAACACGTAAATAGCACAATTTCCATTACTTTTTTGTTTTGAATCCTGTTCTATGCATCACACTACTTGAAATCGATTCGACACAGTACTGGACCAAGAAGACCACAATCACAGCGATTACACTCCAATGGGTGTTTTCCGTGGTGTCTGCGGCGTTGCATCGACCAGCGTTGAATCGTGTTTGGAGTGACACTCTCAATAAAACGGTATAAAAAACTTTGTCACGACTGTACATTTTTTCACACTACGGGTGTTAATTTGTAGCACATTGCCCAAATTAAGGTCTTGCAACCACGGTTCAGTTCGGCTACGATTTTCATATCGATCGATTCGGCAAAGGTGTGTATTCAATATCACAAAGAATATTTTAAAAAATAATGCGTTTAAAAGTTGGCGTAGAAACTAACCTTTTCAGCATTTTCTGGCAACTTTGGCGGTCGGAGTGGCTTACACGCTGATGTTCATCAAGGTCAAGCGACACAACGACGCCAAAATAGAACAACAAAGTCGGCAAAAGTTACATCACAATTTTAAATAATTGCAAAAACGTTGATTTCCAAATAATTCCAGAGAACAAGCAGGCGGCACTTAGCAAGGCGCACGGCAGCACGGCTGCGTCAAAGCAAAACGTGGAGCAGGAGAAGCAGGCACATGCAGTTGAAAAACGTTTGGCCGTGCAGGTATGGGCACATGCAAAGTTTTTACACGTGTTGGCACAGTACTGTCGGAGGAAATCACACCTAGACTTACAAATATTTTGTGGATCCAACATTTTCACACAAGAGAAATCGGCACACGGTGGGAACAAAGTGAAATATGCGAATTTCATGGCAAACTCTAACTTTGTGCAGGGTGCATTGATGTCATTGTTTCTGCTGCCTATGGCACTACGCTCATTGGCCATGTTGTTGCTGCCGCCTCCACCGGATATCGAAAAGGCGATGACTGAAGACGGACCTGGGGTACGGTGGTTCTCTGATTATAATTTGAACGTTCACAGTCAAATTGAACTGCTCGTGATTGGCCTTGTCACATTTTAATTTGCTTTCTCTGTGTCGTGCCATACGAGTTTGTCTGCACGCTTCAAAAATTTATGTCCGAAGCCAACTGTACTGTTTTCGTGTTTCAGGCCGACGTCAACACAGGTATGCGACTGTTCATGAACGTCGAGTTGATCAACTACTACAGCTCGTCGCTGGTTGGCGGTGGTTTTTTGCGTCATGTTCGGGGTCAAATTCGCACCAAACGTGTAAAAATCGATTGTTTAAAGGGCTCGGGACATAACCGAAAGAAGGGTAGCAGAACATATTGTTACATACCGTCGGAAAGCATGCCGACAGCCTATGTCACGCACAAATTTTAAGCTCCTTGGAGATTCGCTATCTCTTGGTAGAGCGACTTTTCGTTCCAGAAAAAAGTGAATTTTTGCACAAATTGGAACGACCGGTGCAGAAACGCCAAATGAGTTGAAGGTCAAGTAACACGTGGATAGGATTACAACAGCTTCTGAATAACTTAACATCACAACTTCAGTCGCTCAAAGCATTGCTTCACACGGTGAGGGTGCGAAACGTTCCAAAAATCGGCCTTATTTTTCGGGAACACAAGTTTGTCTCTAAATTTTGAGGCCACGTTTAGCGCTGCGGAAATAAGAATGCCATGGGGAAATAGAGCATCGTCGAAAGTACCAGAAAACAAGGTTTTTAAATTTTTTAGCTATTGGCTAGCTCCGTGACAGGCCTAAAAATCCATTAAATTGCCGCTAAATTAGGTGGTTACATTCATCGCCAGAATTGTGACACATAAAGGCCACAGATTGTATCGGATTCGAGAAACAAAAAATGAGAGAAACGTCTGGTTTAACAACCTATCAAGATCCAAAGACCCCAAGGTCTGCAGATCTCTCGGGGCAGCCATACTAACCTGAATATGGTATTCAGCTATAAATTCTTATTGTTAACAGCTATTGTAAATGTGACAGCACCAAACAATGCATCTAGGGAGTAGCTTTCGAACTATGTATAACAAGCCCCGATGTATGGCCGATTTTTGTAACATTTCGCAGCCTCACCGAGTGAAGCAATGCTTTGAGCGACTGATATTCTCATGAAAAGTTATCCAGAAGCCGTTGTAATCCTATCCACGTGTTCTTGACTTTCAACTCATTTGTGGTTTCTGCACCGGTCGTTTCAAGAGTTGTGAAAAAAAATCACTTTTTTCTGGAACGAAAAGTCGCTCTACCAAGAGATAGCGAATCTCTAAGGGAGCTTAACATTTGTGCGTGATATATGCTGTCACACACAGTGCTTTCCAACGATGTGTAACACTGCGCTCTGCTGCCCTTCCTTCGGTTGTGTCCCGAGCCCTGTAAAGCTGCTGGTCAACAACCCATCGACCACGTTTAATCTTGGGGGCAGTGCACATAAATAAAGGTGGAATATCGTGTCACTGGACGCTGACTTGGGGAGTCGATTGGTTACTTCCTGAAGTTTCACGGTCTGCTTGAAGCTTGCCCCTCAGTAAAAAATGCAAAAGTTATGCCGGGTTTCCGTGGAAAGGACAATTCACGGCAACGTTTAATAATTTCAGAATATTAAGCACCAACATTTATTTCATCAGCATGATATACAGGAAACAGCTTGCAACCTGAAGGAAAAACTCATTTAGTTCCATAAACCTGGTGTTTTTTTGGTCACCGTTTTCTTCGTCTATAATTTTAAGCATAAGTGATTAACCACCACCGTTTTGTGGAAACCATAGTTACAATCATCATTCTAAGCTTTGGCTGCTTTCTGTTGAGGCAAAAACAATGAAAGAGAAAATGTTGGGTTAGTTTGTTTTTCGGTTTTCAGCCACTTCGGCAAGTGACATATGCTATATTTATTTTTTGGTCAAAAGAAGTTAACCCCCAAATTGCTTTGCTTTTGCTTAGATCCGATGTTTCAAGCGCTACTTTTACTTTCATGATGATGATGAGCATGCTCACTTACATAATCCTACCAAACATCAGCCTACTAAACCAAACCATCATGGAAATACTGTCAATCTAACTTCAAACGCATTTTTCTCGAGAAAGTGATTTTGGGCCCTTTTTTACTGATAGCGACGACGATATTCCACCTTTGTTTATGTGCACTGCCCCCAAGATTAAACGTGATCGATGGGTTGTTGACCAGCAGCTTTAAGGTGATGCTTGCGAGTTCGAAGATGTTGCGTATGGAAGTGACCAAAACGCTGTGTCGTGTTGATCCGGCTATGGTGGCAGCTGCTGGTAGCACAGGTAAGAAGATCACGGAATCAAGACTACCGCGCCCAAAACAACACATTCTGTGTGTGACAAAACCACACATATTTCCGTAACGCTGTGTTGCAGGTCAAACCGGCACGAACCGTGCAGCTAAATCAAATCTTGGTGCGCCTGTGAGAGGCACAACCACAAATCGGCACATTTAGCCCTGCTGGGTCCACCCGTTCGTTGATTGATGAAAGTGGAAAGTGACTTCGATTGTTTTATGTTGTTTGTAAACGTGTTCGTTTGCATTTGTAGTGGTCTGTTTGTTTACCCCACGCTGATGTTGTCAACTTACCGTTATCTGTACATGCATGGGTATAGTGAATCTCATGTCTTTTGTTCAGTTTGTTTCTTGCGTATTATTTGACTCCCCATTTTACAAACACCCAGTTTCTCATAAAACCTTGATAGTACCGAATTTTATTTTTTATTTTTATTCTTTGTAACTTTTATCCAATTGTCCACATCTCTCAATATCATATGCATGTATACGTCTAACTATTTTAGTTCGTGTCCTTTTATGATATTCTTTTTTTCTTTTCTGAATCACAATAGTACTAAAAATTAACAATTTCTTAAAAATAATTTTTTTAATAATGATTTGTTTGAAATTTATCTTTTTACAAAGTGAGTTTATGGCGTTTGTGCTATTCGGCTGACGAGCGGGGGGCACAACGTCACGCGGTCTCGAACACCCCGCGAAACCTAGGCGTAGGCAGGACTCCAAATTAATGTTTTCAATAATTTGCTAAATACAACATAGTTACACAATGCTCTCGCATCCCTTTGAGTAAATTGTAAAATTTGAGTATATTATTCCCTTAGTAAAAACTTGTGTGGTCGAATTGCATTTTTGAGCGTAATACATTTCTTGTTTTCTGTGATGTCAATGCTGGTTCGCAGTGGCGGGTTACTTGAAAACAGGCGACGTTGTTCCACACCTGGAGAATGTTGTCCAATTATGTGTTTATTTGCTTCATTGTGCTATCGAAGCAGTGTTTAGCAACTCTTGTGACTGTCTTGTGTGTGTTGGATCTATACTATTTTATTCTGCGTCCCTTTTGGAAAAACTTTCTCGAGTCAACATTGTAAACATGGTACAGCAGGAATTGCTTGGAAGCTTTCTCTTAATGGGGTAAGATAATAGGTAAATTTTAAAAGGCTAGAAAATGCTGGACATGAATTAATGCATCGGTCATGCACTTGTGGGTGATTGTGGATTCTTTACGTGTCAAAACTTTAAAGTCACAAAATGTGGTGAAAATATGAAAATAAGTAAACATGTTGTTGCACTGTTCGCATTGGCCTCTGTCTTGTTTTTTGTTTTCTCGCACACGACAAAAAATGAACGAATTGGCACGTAATAGCAATAACAAAAACAACAACAACAGCAACAACAACAAGCACAAAAAGATAATACAGCACGAGATTAAACAGACCCGTGCTATCAGATTGTGGCGACTGCGCCTTATCATGCGATGTTCAGTGCCAATGTGTAAAACGGTTGAGCAATGCTAAATGACAGATATGTGAGAAATCAACAAGCTAGCAAAAGAGTTTCTGAATGACCAAGCGTTTCATTTTTAAAGGTTCCCAGTGTCCGATCCTTTTCTGATTTCCGTGTGCGAATTTTGTGGGGCACGTTTCTGCAGTTTGGAGGCCGAACATTTGGACTCGTGCTTGCATGCGTACTATGATAAGAGTTCCACCCGCAAACACCAAAACATCCTGTTGGCCGGGTGCCAATTTGTGCTCTGCAAACCCTGCAAATACCGATTCTCCAAAATCTCCATCTTAACATCAGAAGGATTTCGATCTTGGTTGCCCAGAACTAAAGCGATTCGTCAATATATGTACCTACGTAAATCTGACAGTTTTACGATCACGAATGCGATTGTCCGACACCGCCAATTGAAAGTACACGTCAAAGCGGTACTGTGGATATGCAGACAACAAGCATGCGAGCGCAGGTCGAGTCCGAGCAGCGATGGTACAAGTGAGTTCACCACACTTTCGAACTTCTATGCGGGATCAAATTTGGCAAATTTCGCATATTCACATTATTTCTTTTCTCAAAGGCGCGAAACGGTTTTCGGTATGACGGTACTGGATTGGATCGTTCTGGTCATTGCTGTCCTCATTCCAGTGGTCGGCGGGTTCATTGTTGGATTCGTGTTTGGCGCTGTCGGCTACAAGGTCTGTTGCTCAATGGGAAAGGCGTGTGGTTTTTCACACAGTATGTGTGGTAAAACCACAAAAAACAGAGTGAAAAAGCAACACGCACGCATTACGTGCAGCTATTTTCCATGCATGATGCGCGTTTTACACACGCTGCCGGCAGAAAGGTCGTTTATAATTCTGTGACAAGGCTTTGATCACACGAGACACAGGACGCCTAGAGGCATCCCCTGAAATCCTGTCACGTTTTCATATTTACAGGATGGCAGCTATCCGAAACCCATATGGTCACCACCCGGTTGGCTGTTTGCGCCAGTTTGGACGATTTTGTACATTGCCATGGGCGTGGCATCATTTCTGGTCTGGGGAAAATGGGCGGTGGAATAAACAGTCACACGGTGATCTGACTTTTATTCACTGTTTCCGAACCCGAATCAGTCTTTCCGAAACTCCTGTATTGCAACAGGTGCCAGCAATTATCTTCTATGCCATCCAGTTGGTCAGCAACTTTTTGTGGTCGCCCTTGTTTTTCAAAGTCGGAGCATATTGCGGGGTAAGTTCGGCTGAATTTGCTGCCAAGAATCTCATAAAAATCGTAAGTTGTGATTTACATAAGAATTTTGTGGAAAACCACACATTTTGATGTTGGAAAACCGCACAATTTTTCATCAACGCAAGATACATGCACATTTGGCCTCGGGCGCTCTTAGTCATGGTGGAAAATGGAAATGAAAAAATATTCTTTGTCCAAGTTTTCCATTTCCATTTTCCAATATGACTAAGGGCATACTGGAAAATGGAAATGACACAAAACATTTTCTGCAGCAGTAGTGTTTTGACATATGACAAAAACATTTTCTGCTCCGCTCAATTTTCGGCTGCTGATTGGTCAGCTTTTACGCAGAAAATGTTTTGGTTCATTTTCATTTTCCAGTCTGCCCTTAGTCATATTGGAAACTGGAAATGGAAAACTTGGACATAGAATGTTTTTTCATTTGAATTTTCCATTTCCACTATGACTAAGGGCGCCCCTACGTATTCACATAGGCCTTAATCGACATTTCGCTGCTCTGGGGCCTGATCGTTGGCTGTTTAATCACATTCTACACACCTAGCAAAGTGGCATTCGGCCTGATGTGGCCCTATCTTGTGTGGGTGTCATTCGCTACAGCCCTCAACTACGCGATTTGTGATTTGAATGGATGTCATTTGCCATTGAATGGCACGAATATCACTGCCGCCCGCTACTATTGAGATTGTTGGTCTCTTGATTAAATTATTAATTTTGGCCAGTTTTATGTTTGTTTAAAGCTTTTTAAGGAACGACAAGTAGAACATCGGTAGCTTGAAGCGGAAACTCGCAGATTCTAAACTTTCAATTTTTATCGACGATAGAATCTCCAACAATTCAGACCAACAATCATTAGCAGGAAATGCGCACTAGTCAAAACGACAAGCACGTCAAATGTGGAAAGTTAGTCAAAAGTCCTTTGCGCCGCAGTCGGGGACAGAATTGAGTCAGAATGATAGAAGTACAATATGTCTATGACGTACCAAGTCGTGCATTTTGGCATAATTGTACGAAGTCGCAATCTCAAGTGTAACGTTTCACTGTCCAGTGTTAATTTCGGTTAAGGGTAGTAGTACGGCGTCGGTCCACGTCCGTGGTCGAGCGTTGAATTGTTCGACGTACAAGTCACCTGGCTGTATTGTGTGTGTCGAGGCGTCATCAACTGTTGACGACTGGTGGACGCGTTTTTCGTTGTCCACTGAAGTAGAACCATTTTTGTAAAGGTTGGGTGTGTTATGTGCATTTCTACACTGAAAAGGGCATCGTTTTGTTTTCAGCGCACGCGGACAGTCCTAAAGGGATCGGGACCCTGAACCGTAAATTAGCCCTTGTTAGCCCCCGCCCAATATATTGACCGACAAGTCCTATTTTAAATTGTAATCAATGTGTTTGTCCACTGAATTTATGGTGACCGAAAATCTCGTGGTGACCCAAAATCTCGTGGTGACCCAATCATTGCACGATACCGAAGATATGGCAATCGGCTCTCTCGTACATACATATGGGCGATCCATCGGCTCATGGCACTTTTTATACACACAGCGCATGCAGCAGCACACGCCATTTTCTAAACAAAATGTACACCTTGAGCGAGTGGCATACTTTGATGACCGCTTTTTAATTTTTCCGGTTTTCATTTACTGTATGCCATAACATTTTTCTGCGCTGTTGCAAACTTTGGGGATGTTTCAACGGATAACTGCAGAGAATAGGTGCATTCATTGAAGGCGGTACTGCAGCATGCAGCGTGTGTGTGCGAGTGTCATGAGCTGGCGGATTGCCTATACCTTGTGCTCCATTCCCTCATTCAAACTCCAGCTTCGCGTACGAGTGTATTTGTATCGAGCGATAACCAGCAGGATGCAGGCGCTCATCAGTGCGATGAACCCGAGTGCAGCACACGCACTGATGACAATCTCGTGTGTGTACGCATTGTGAGGACTCGGGACCTCGACCGTGTTCATCACTGAATGACGATCGGCCTCCGAATGGGTGGGGGAATGGGTGGCGGGCACCTGGGGTTGGTCGGAGACACTGTGAATTTGCACAACAAGTGCGCGTTTTCGGGTTGCGCGTTTTTCTTTCACAGACAGAAAAACACCGGGACATTGTCCATGCGATTGCACCAGATAAGATATGTGCACAATGCAGTCACATGACCAGATACAAACTGTGTATCAGTAAGCTCAGAAGGCTTGGATGATTATGAATTGATTGATGAATTGAGTATATCGACTGTGGTGTTCCAAAATAGGTTGAAGTACATACATAGGTACGTAGCTTTGCGCACTTATCAGTGGGTAGGATACGCGACGGCAAAACTTGCAAAAAAAGTCGCACACCTCAATTTCAACATTTTGTTGCTGTTTGCGACCCGTAATATCCAATTCTTCCAAATTATACTCCACATCGACGTAGTCTCGTATCTCCTGTGAAACATCAACCGGCTGGTCAGTGGTTGGTGGGTCGGGCTGTGCGGTGGTCGACTCGTAGAGGTCGTAGCTGAGAATATCACCCTGTAAAATAAGGTGCCGTATAGTTTGATTTTCGACTTTCTGCCAAGGCCGATCATGTATCGATCCCGCGATTCAGGGGTGTGTGTTTTGGTGGCCGATTTCAACGGGGGGTTCACGAATGCGTGATCGCGCGATTATCCACAAATGACCTCGATCAAAAAAAAGAGTGGTAAAATTACTGTGCGGGCTTATATTAATGTGGTTCACGGACGTCGTCAACACTGGATGTCAACGCAACCCACTGTCGTGCATGAACTGTACATACATTTCCTTGCGCTCATTTGGGACACTGCTTCTGGTCTGACTGCGTTGAAGACCAAACAAATAAAGACCAACACAAATCAGTTTAACATGAAATATCGCCCGCCTCACCCAAATGGGATCAGTCTGCACAAGTGCGTTAAGCGTCTCGGCCGAGACAGTGATCGGGTCATTGAATCCCAGTCGTTTCGTTTCGACGAGTATCGCGAATTGCAATTTGTCGACTTCGATGATTGAATATTGCGATATGATGGCCAGCTGCACTTGACAGTCGTTGTTGGATGGACTGGAAATCGTTGCGAATTTTTGGAAAGATTTGTGTCGTTTTTTGGGGGGGAAAATTAAATTTCTCCAACCAATGCAAATTTCGCAAATGTCTCAATAAGAATGGACGCCAGATTTCACATGCTCGATAAATGAAGGGCAGCGACTCATCAAGAACGGTGGGAGGGAACGGGAGAACCTTCAAATTGGATCAGCTGCTTCATTCAAAACCTCATGAAGGAAAACTGCTCCAACTGAAACAATACAAACACAAATGAAACGTTGTACCCCGTCGTGCACCTTATCAGTATCGAACGAGATGATAATCGTGTTGCTGTATTCTTGGTCATTCAGGTCTTGCACCAAACGCCGATTGCACTGCAAACGACACAATCTGGCGTCTTCACAAACTTTCACAAAATTCAACCGAGAAAAAAGCGCGAAAGAATAGGAACCTCCACAGTTGGCGTCTTGACAACGTCGGAAAAGGTCGTGCCTCGTGGAAGTGCTGTGGTGACCTGGAACTTAAGACCGTTAAAATCTTTCCCGACGGTCTAGTTTAGAAACTGGCAGAAAGACACCAACGTTGCTATGTAAACGTATACCTTTATAGCAGTTCGTGAAACATCACGTGGTGGTCCGATCGGCCCGCCGTTAGTCGGTGCTGCGTGCGTGTGCGGGTCTGGGAACTCGATGCCGATGTTTTTGATGATTCGATTTTCGTCAATTACCAATTGAGCGGCCAGGCTGGCTGTTAGATTCGTAATCAATTCGACCTCGTCAGTGCCGTTCGGTGGGGTTGTGGGCGGTGAAACTGGTAAAAAAGCTAATTAACTTCGCAGGGTCAGGTCACACTGACGATGACCAGGTGCACCGCTGGTCCGTGAAAACGGAACAAAATGACGGCAGGCAAGCAGTGCGCTTGATTGAGTATTGGGACTGGCCGCGTGAAAACACTTTCAATCTAGGTATATGAAACGTAATCTTGTCAGGATTGAAGCACTGCGATGACGAAAAGTCACTATTTTGATCAATGTTTCCAAATAAAACAACACAAAAAACATTCAATAACAATATGTACCTGTGGTGGTAGACTCTATTTCCTCAGATCGCATGTACAAGGCTGTGGTCGTGCAGAACAGAAGCAGCCGGCCAAATTTTGTCATTTCTTAGGTCAAATTGTGGAATAAATAAAATCTGAAAAGGTGTTGAAGAACAAGCTGTTTTGTGTTGGGATGAGCCTGAAGCCCGGTTGCATGTCTTTTGGGGCATGTGACCTTTTGATGCATTAGTACGCACTGACGATGTTCTGGTGCACCACACGTCTGTTAAGACCCGTTTTTCAGCGGGCACCAAAAACACTCTCCACGGGCGTTTGTGAATAACCACAATAATGAAAAAACCACGTCCAGTAATCCAAATTGAAAAATTATAGTCGTTATGATTCTGGAACATGCGCGTGAGAAATTCACATTTCTTGAATCTCAAGAACTCCATAATTTGTCACTTCTAATCACTCAAAAACCGTGAAAACGCGTTTCCGGGAAGGAAACAAAACAAAAAATGATGACATTCTCCAAAAGAAATTGTAGGTGCGGGGTTAATCGTGAAGGGCACAATCGCGAAGTTAAATTAAAGTTAAATTTTGATTTTTCAGTCTTGTGCAGCAAATAAATTTCTTGATTACTTGAAGTTTCAGAAAGCACCCCTTTCATGAGGTTAATTTCATGTTGAAAAATGACCTCGGGGGGCGTACAAATGGCAACGTGCATGATCAATCAAGAGCAACTGCCGAATAACAATAATCGGTTTTTACACGGATGAATTCAAGGTGCTCAAAATAAATATACACATATAAATCATCACGCACGACCAAAACAATAATAACAGCGAAACAAAACAAACGCCATAATAAAAATAATAATGGTGCAAGAAAGTATCCTCAAAACGTTAGAGCAGAGAAGAGCCTCTCAACCTATCGCGCGAAAAGTCAAGCCTCCCGCACTATTTTGCACATGAAAATGGGCACAAAATAACCAAACAATCATGCCTGAACTAAACGATGGTTAAATCATTGGACATACACACCGACCCCAACACCAGTCTTGATGAATATATGTAAATGTGAAGGTCGAACCACATAAATAGCAGTTTCTCTCACACCTCAACCCAAATCCCGAACCTAGCCACAACCTTAATCAGGAAACTGGAGGTGGCCGAAATTGCTTTAACACGCAGAAACATAAAACAGCAACAGTGGTGTTTGGGATACAACATTCTAGAGATATCTGTCAGAAATTGTTTTTCGGCGATTGGAAACTTCCAGACTTTTTCAGAAACACGTTCAGTACTACTGTAAGGTATGTGCTATAATTTCGTTATGCAACGAAGTGGTGGCGACCTTTTTTATGACCATGACAAGGTTTTGTCTCAGTAATTGTGTTAACCACACTGTGAAAGCAAGTTGAGATGGAAGTCAAAAATATGCGAAGGAATGCAGAATTCGTAAATCATTGAAAAATGTTTTATCAACGGCGGCTCATGCGAAACTGATCACAGAATCAGATTCGCATAAAAATAACGACGAATCACCACAATTGTGAGGCATCCGGCAGACAGATGACCACCACCGCAAGTCAAATGTATAAACATAAACTGAAGTGCGCACAGAAAAAGAATTTTGGCGTTTATTGCATACTTGTTGAGAAAATGCGCACTCTTGTGGTCACTCCCATAAGGACTAAATTATAGGGCTAAGGTATCATTTCGTCGTTGCTGTCCTATTTATGCAAAGCATGTACCCAAGAAAGCAGCATCACACAGGTGACTATGTGGAGAGCACGGGAGCCGTTGGTCCCTTTGTGTACACACACACGCATGAGAGAAAGGTTAGAGAGGTTGTATTGACCGACCGATACACGTCGAATTTGGTGGGTACCAAAACTTTGACGACTTTATGGCATTTGTCTGGAGCATTTTGTGCCCATAAATATATATCGATGCTGAGCATAATAACGGGGATTCAAAACAGTACGGTGCTGTGTGGAGATACAAATGCGGTACTGTAAGCGAATAGAACTGTGCGTCACGCATGAGGTGGTAAAACGGAATGGCCACTGAATCTGATTTGTTTTCCGGGCATCCTTTGTAAAAATGGGACATGAATCGCGGAGTAGGGCGTAAGAGGGGCACGCCGCGCCTTTAAGCTCAGTTTCAGTCGCATGTTCTAATTTTTCATTCCGAGCGTGTTTTTTTGGTGAGGTTTACCTCCAACACATATCGTGCTTGTGCCGTTTTATGACCGTTTTGCGGCGTGCACCTGCAGCCGTTTTACTCAAAATTGACCACTTTATATGTGAATGCTGAATTTTATTGCAAGAAAACAAAAGGGCGCCACACCGCCTTCGGGGCTGCGTGTGAATGTGGATCCTCTGCGCACGACGAATTCGGCTTGTTTTCAGCCGACACAGTTTTCACGAACGTTTCGTTGTCGAAAACATTCGTCACACACTTATTTTTTCGACTTCTGTACTTGTTTCCAGACTTGTGACCTATTCACAGCACACTTTTTTTTAATTCAAGACAATTGGTTTCGTGCAGCATGAGGATCCAACAGACGGGTATCATGGGTTTTTTTCAACATTCTGGAGTAAACCGTCACTGCGTCGTTTTTAAATACACAATATGGAAAGCCGCAAGCAGACGTTGTACGCACGGAAACTCAAGGGACAAAAAAAACGAATTTTGTCTGCTTGAACAATCATAATCGAACACGTGGTCATATAAATACGTAGCGCAGATCAACAAACCGAATAGAATTTTTTTAAAGTGACTCTACAATTGAATGTTGACCGCGTTTGTTTGCAGCCATATTTTCAGAAAATGAAGACCAGGTATCAGAAACCCAGATTTAGGAAATTAATTTTCAAGTCGTTACTTTGTGATGTTTCACGGAGCCCACACATCTTTACAGGAGGAGAAAAAATGAAAAAAGATTAGGCACGCCTGTGCAAAACAGAAGGTAATCCAGTCTAAGAATTTTCAGCGTTTTATACTCAGACGTTTTTATGTTAAACGATATAAAAAGCATTGTGGGAAACCCCAAGTGTGATAATTGATAGACGAAACACTTAAAAAAATCAAGCCGTATTAAAGCACCCTTTTACTCTAGCATAATTTTAAGCAACTGTGGGGAATGAAATAAGTTGTCAATTAGAAGTAAAAACCGTCTAATTATCAGTATTCAGGATGTGCTTTTCGTCTTTCAAAACCCTACACAGCTCACACAATGTTTAACACCACATGCGCAAGGCACCCAATCCCACAGCGCGCACACACAAAGCTGAAACATTATCCCCGGCCGGCTGTGTGTTGTCGTTGTGTGTGCGCGTGCGTGGTCTGAATGGCTGCCTTGCGCATGTTGTGGTAAACATTGTGTGAGCTGTGTAGGGTTTTGAAAAACGAAAAGCACATCCTAAATACTAGATATTTAGACGATATTTATTTCTAATTGACAACTTATTTCATTCACCACAGATGCTTAAAATTATGCTAGAGTAAAACGGTGCTTTAAAAAGGCTTGATTTTTTTAAGTGTTTCGTCTATCATTTATCACACATGGCGTTTCCCACAATGCTTTATAGCTCGTTTAACAGAAAAACGTCTGAGTATAAAACGCTGAAAATATCTTCTATTGGATTACCTTGTGTTTTGCACAGGCCTGCCTCAAACTTTTTTCATTTTTTTCTCCTCCTGTAAAAATGTGTGGGCTCCGTGAAACATCACAAAGCAACGACTTGAAAATCTATTTCCTAAATCTGGGTTTCTGATACCTAGTCTTCATTGTCTGAAAAAATGACTGCAAACAAACGCGGTCGACGATCAATTGTAGAGTCACTTTAAGAGATAGGTATAGTCTTTCCGTATTATATTGGTCCAAACACCCACTCAACGTGCGATCCAGTTGCTCCTAGCTAAGGTCGAAATTATGCGATTCACCTTGAAAATGCAAAGAAAGAGAAATCAGATGTCACACGCCACGTAAGATTCCGTCGCACGAAACAATGTTTCAGGCTTCTGGTGACGTTGGCGGCGTGCATGTCACGTGTGATTTCTCTTTCTTTGGATTTTCAAGGTAAGTCGTGGATTTCGACCTCAGCTAGGAGTTGGCTTACAACGTTGACACGGCTTCCTTTGACTCGCATAAAAAGGAAATACTATATAAACATACGTTGTTCACCGAGATATATACCATGGCCGGTAAAAAAAACATGTCACAGCGAATGCTTCACAAACAAAGTGCCTTCACACTTCATATTTCACACTATGCCGGCATGCATTTTGTTGGCAATCGGCGCGGGGTTGAGCTTATGAGTAGCAAAATGAGGTATTACGTGTGATGTATGCAGTGCGATCTCGTAGTGTTTCTGAGACTTCACAGTTCGCTCAGGCGCCTAATTTTTACATTGGTCGAAATCACAGAAACATGACGAAATCGTAAGCGCTATTAGATTGTGTCACGTACAAAACAGGAGGTTCCCAAAACGGCGGTTTTCGAAAGACAGCACCAACTTAAATAAATATATAGTGCTGAGTGCAGTGTAGGTCTTAGCCTACAAAAGTCTCAGCGAAGCCCACCCAAGCCTAATTATATAAAAATGGAAAGTTGTGACAGATTAATATTATCTATTAGTAGAAGACACTATAAAAAGTGAGAGCTTTATGAAGGCAGCAATGAAAAGGAAAAAACAGAGAAATAAATGAAGGCAAAAAAGCGAGCAAGAGCAAATTAAAAAAATTGCGCAAAAATAAAAACTTTTTTTGCAAAATACTAAATAAACTAACAACCTAGCCCCATAAAAAGCAGAGAAAAAAACGAGTTCCTAGAGAATCGGCTTTTACAACCATTTTCTAGACTAGGAAAATTAGAAATTGAATTAACGAAAGAAGAAATTAATAATAGCTAGATAAATGGCTGACTTGTTTCGGCCATGAATGTAGACAAGCACCGATTCAGAACAGCAGTTAGGCCTGTACTTAAAAAAAAATAATCGTGCCTGGCGTTGGCGTTCGAAGGTGTCGTGTCGCGTGAACGACACGCAGTGGGGAAGCAACGGTATAACCGGCTTGCGTTGTTGACTGAATAGGTCGGGCGAGAACCGTGCCTTGCTTGTGGCTGCGGGTGCGAATGTATTCGTATCCGAAAAATATGGACACCGCGAGAGCGCCGCTGTGCACAAGCAGCAAAGCGATTGCAACCACGTTCGCGCTCATTGCTAGCCACTGGCTAGCAATTAGCCACAGCGTGAAGACGACCACAAAGAGGACCACATTTCCCATCAGACGAATCACCTGACACAAGTTTAAACTCAATTTGATTGTCTTCTGTATATCAGACAATATACAATTCGATAATATGCAAATTTAGTCTTATATTCATGTCGTCAGCTCAGTGATCGTCAACTCACGCCAAAGCTAAATTTATTATTCTTGTCGATTCTGGGGTTGTATGGCCAATGTAGACAATTTTTTGTTTGAATCAACCTTTTTGATAGCGCGTGGGATTACTAATTTCGCCCAGCGTAAAAGTTCTTCCTCTGCTTCAAATGAACAACTTTTACTCTGGTCGAAACAACTAGTCACAAAATACACCTCGAACAAAAATTTGCCTCTACTCCACAACGGACAGCGCTCCACCCTAATGTCATGTATTATTTCTCGCAGCGCTCATTCAGGGCTGCGTGAGTTGACGAGTAAATTATGACGTGACTTTTGCTGACAGCCAAACAAATAGCCCAAATATGTCCGGCGCCCACCGCACTCACTGCGCAGATTTCGTGCCAGCGTATCATTCTGTCCGAGTTTCGAACGAAACCGTACACGAACAGAATTATGAATGGGATCAAGGCGATCATCAGGAGAAACATGACGATCAACAGATTGTGAAACATCATGATCATCAGAGGTTGCCACAGAACAAAATCGGCGGTGGTGCTTACTGCGAATGCTGTCTGAAAAATCACCATGCATAAGGGGGTGAGTGGAAACCACAATCTGTCGCCGTAGCACATACACAACACGAAAAGGGTTTATTATAAGTTTTTATTATTGTTCGCATCGAGCAACAACAGCCATAATGCCGTATTTGCCCAATTGAAACCCCTTTTATACAGGCCCACCCTCAGAGGGTGCCGGATAAACGAGCTTAAATCAAAAAAATACGACATTCAAAGTGAATAACCCACCTTAACATCGCAACACAGGACTTTCGGCGTGGATGGATACAGCTGTTGAGGTGGTGTGTTGGGTTGTTGTGGTGCCTGCACATCTGGTTGCGATTCGGGCGCGCACGGAGGGGGGACGTAGGCTGCCGAATGCAAAATAAGAGACTGCGCATAAAATTATCTCCGATAGCACACCAGTGGCCGCATGTGTATGCTTGCCCACAATATTACAAATCACTATGATCCTGCGGTGTCCAAGATGGCCGGTTGAACGGCCCAGGCCTCACTGCAGCTGTTACAACGAAAAGGAAAAGCGATTTCTATCACACAAAACGTTATTGCACAACGCCTGTTCGAAGCCTTGACCAGATTTTAACTGCCGCGAAACGCAGCCGAGTCGAAGAAACAAGCAAACCTCGGGCGAGCGTGCATTGAAATTTACCGGAACAGAGTGGGAGTCGCCGGGCGATTGGACAAAGCCGGTTTCAGCAAGACGAAATTGAGCAAGAAAAAAAGAGCGACTGATTTTGGTGTCAGGCTTAGGGTTATGCTTACATTTACGCTTAATTAAGGCTTGGGTTTAGGCCTGTTCGTTCCTAGGTTATGATCTTTTGGCCTCCACTCTTTTTTCTTGCTCAAAGTGGACTTGCTCAACCCGGCCTTGATCAATTGCAGGTGCGCCGGAGCCATAGTAGAGTAAGTTTCTAATTTCGTTGCTTCATGCATCTTTACAGACGCAAGGAAACTCCCGTTCGAAGTCGAGACATGCAACTAGCTCAACACACAGTCAACAAGCCACGCAGCTGGCACACACGGCTTGTGTGACTGAAACATTCGAAACGCACACGAGCCAGCTGCGTGGCTTGTTGACTGTGTGTTGAGCTTGTTGCCTACTTCGTCTTCGAACGGGCGGGAGTTTCCCTGCGACTGTAAAAATGCAGGAAGCCGCAAAATTAGAAATTTACTATACCACCGGCAAGTTTCCTGATGGCTAGTCTTCCGAATTAGTCTCAATGGCGACTGCGTTAGATAGAACTCCCAATTACATACCTGGTTGAGGCGGAGGTTCAAATTTCGAGACTGGCAATTCGTTAACGCGTTTTTCGTCTGCCTCTTCCGGTGGTGGTGGTGCCGTTGGGTCACCAGCATTGGACGCTTCACCACCACTATTATTGCATTCTGGCTCTGGTATCACGGCCATGGCTGAGAAATGACAAAATAAATACTAAATTCCGTACTGCTAAATACTAAAAAAGCCCGATCGGGTAGTTTCGGTCGGTTTTGATCAGCAAGCTAATTGGCTGTTGCTGCTGTGTGACCTTGTGCGGCCAAAAAGAAGTGGGGGGGGCGATCGGTGGCACTGTTTTGCATCTATGATTAGCCGCGACGGTAGGTGATATATGTAGCAAGTTTCAGCCGAAAAAGTCTGGTTTTCAAGGCAAGAACGAATCTCTTTACTTTAGTTTACTTCACTAGCATAAAGCTTTAGTTTAGAATGACGTATTAAGGTGTTTTCAAATGTCCACATTGCAAGAGAACCCACGAACGGTATATACTTTGCTGGCATGATCGGGTCGGGTGTAGTCGGGGCAGGGTTGGGCAAAAAAAACGACGGCGTTTTTTCTTAAAAAACGACGTTTTTTTAAAAAAAACGTCTGGGTCGTTTTTCGTTATTTTAAACCCTGAATTTCTTTGATTTTCCCTGATTTTGCAGGGAAAGTACCCTGATTTTCAAGGAAAATCAATTTTTTGTCCCATTTTTTTCAAAAAATTTTCGACCAATTTTTACTTTGTCGAGATACGTCGATATACGGAGTTTGACTTTCAGTGATGCGGGTCTGATATGGGATCTTAACAACTCGCTAGAAAAGGGTTGAATCCCGTTTATTTTGCCTCAGAACACATAGAATTACGTACTTCATTTAACCACGTTTTCTTCCCAACATGAGCGTTTTCCAATTTTTTTGGGGGCATGTTTCGGTCATCTGGACGTTTTTCAAAAAAACGTTTTTTTTAAAAAAAACAAACGTTTTTTTTTCAAAAAAACGATTTTTTGAAAAAAAAACGTTTTTTGCCCAACCCTGGTCGGGGGTGCCGAATGGGCTGGGTCATACCATACCTACCTTGCGTGCTTGCGGTGTCTTTGCTTCTGTGATTTTGTGTAGCGTGTTACAGTTTCTCATAGCTTACAGTGGAGCAACTTTAAGGCTGGACAAAATCACAGAAACAAGAAAATCGCAATATACATGACCCAACCCATTTTCGCACCGCCGACAGCACCCGACCGGTGTGTCAGCACAGCACTGTGCATGCGATGTGGTGTGGCAAAACTCTCAGCTAAAACTTTGCTCACACAAAAAAACGCACACACGTCTCAAACCTGTGTCGTGCAGTAGTTTCGAGTTCAGAAGCAGAAGATTGTGATTGTTATATGAGCGAGAAAGTGAAAACAAAATACATATAAAAAACTTTCACTTTTCCAATCACAATTTATAGCACATTGCGCAGTGCACATGCGATGGCTCTGCGCGTTTTTTATTTTGCTTGCCGCTTCAAACACTGTCGCAACATTCACTGGCAGCGCGGTGTTACTTGCCGTTTGCTAACGAAATTCAAATTTCCAAAATATATTATTACTGAGTGAGTTTCGAAATTCATTTCTACACTTTTTATTTATGTTCATTGGGAAAACATAACAAAAATCAGCTAGATAAAACGAACAAGTTGATGAGCAAAAAAGGCCCACCTTAAATGCACGAAGTTCCCGAAAAACTGTGTGTGTGTGTGTGTGTGTGTGTGTGCCTGCATCTATTGTTCACAAGCCAATGTACTCCACAACGTACCCGATGTCGATAAATTACGGGAAGCTGGGGACGGTCGGTGGCCACGAGATAGGGCATGCATTTAGTAACGAAGGTACGTCGCCTGTGGTGTGTGTGTGTGTGTGTGTGTGTGTGTGTGTGTGTGTGTGTGTGTGTGTGTGTGTGTGTGTGTGTGTGTGTGTGTGTGTGTGTGTGTGTGTGTGTGTGTGTGTGTGTGTGTGTGTGTGTGTGTGTGTGTGTGTGTGTGTGTGTGTGTGTGTGTGTGTGTGTGTGTGTGTGTGTGTGTGTGTGTGTGTGTGTGTGTGTGTGTGTGTGTGTGTGTGTGTGTGTGTGTGTGTGTGTGTGTGTGTGTGTGTGTGTGTGTGTGTGTGTGTGTGTGTGTGTGTGTGTGTGTGTGTGTGTGTGTGTGTGTGTGTGTGTGTGTGTGTGTGTGTGTGTGTGTGTGTGTGTGTGTGTGTGTGTGTGTGTGTGTGTGTGTGTGTGTGTGTGTGTGTGTGTGTGTGTGTGTGTGTGTGTGTGTGTGTGTGTGTGTGTGTGTGTGTGTGTGTGTGTGTGTGTGTGTGTGTGTGTGTGTGTGTGTGTGTGTGTGTGTGTTTGAGAACCGAAACGAAGATCGCAAGACGCCAGGAGCCTGTTATACCGAAGTTTAGGCCCATTTTAAACGTAATGAAAGTGAAGCAAACCATCCAGTAAAATTAAGGTGGCGTGTTATGTTGTTGGGCCAACGGAACGCCGTGGTCCAAAAACATTAGTTTTTACCTGTGCGATGCGGGAGGTCACTCTGGCCATTATTCTAGGCGATGGGATGCTGATAATGTGCCTTATAATCATCGAAATCTCGAATGACAGCAAACGCCTTTCTCACATAGGTGGTTTGCACCAGCACCCATCTCACATACTGTAGGTGGTTGTTCACAAACACCTTGTCTCACATAGGAAATTCGTCTGCAGATTGGTGTTTGTGACCATGTCCATAACGTCAAAAATACGTCGGTTTTCGAGACCGCGTTTTCGTTAAAGGATGCACCTTGATGTCCACAATCAAAAAATCCAATAAAAAATTTTTTCGAAAATTTACAGATGGTGGTTGACGCGCGACGACGACGACGATTTGCGAACCCCAAACTTACGCACAACTTGTACGACGTGGTCCCCGCTTTCCACAAAAAATTTCACACCCTGCGTCCCCGCACGCGCGATTGCGATACAGTTGACTTGCAAAAACGTTCTTCTCCTTTTTTCTGACACAAACCGTCAGGGTTCAAACGTTACTCGACACCAAAAATATTAATATGGCATGTTAATATCGTACCCGAGAAACTCGATAGTGCTATTGCCGAATTTGTACCTCCACGTCTGAGACCGGTTCCATACCATGAGCTGGACGTTTTCTACGTAAAGAGTGCTTCGTGCAATGACAAGTTTTTACCTGCCTGGCTGTGTTTTTAATGGGCAATACAAATTCCCAAATTGTTATTGGATTCTTATTGCCAACAAGTATCGAAGTTGTGTTTCGACGCCATTATTTATGTTCAAGCTCAACTGAGGAAAATATAACAAAATAGGAGAAAGATGAAACGCAAAAATTACTGAGCAAAAAAAGTAAAGACTTATTCAAATGCATATGTGGCAGAGTATCAGAATAAATAGTACACTAAAAATCTATTCGTCTTTAGAACAGCCCCTTCTAGTGGACGGGTTTGTCTGTCTTCGACCCCTTCTCCTGCCCTCGGGTGTGGTGGATGGAGGCAAAACCGTCCTTGGCTCTACGGTGATGCCTTTCAGATCGGGACTCACATCAAAACGGGCACTTTTGATTGACAGCGATGAGGACTCTTCGGAGCTCGATTCACTGAAATATGAACATTGTTGCGGCTTGACATGTCGAATGGGCAATTGTAAGTCGGTTTGTTCACGGAGAAATAACAAAGGTCGAACGAACAGAACACGCAAACTGATGGAATGCACTGGTATTGGTCGCACAATGACTAAATCAGAATTCGTCTACCCTGATCTTCAGGTTCAACCTTAACCACTATGCCACTTGTATTTTTGACAAAACATTTTCAACTAAAAATAATCTAGCAGATCAACCACGTTGCCGCAGGTCTGAAACATTCTCTTTACTTACATACTTTGTGTGCGATCACGCAACGCAACGTCATTGCCCCGTCACTTTCCCTCTTCACGATTCAGGAAAAAAATTTGACCAATTCTTATATAGTCATTGTGCGACCAATATCTGGTGAGCCTGAAATATGAAACTATGTAATGTCCAATGACCAACACCGTCCAGACCCATAACGTGTGCTTGGCTGACACAAAGATTAGGGTTTGCCGGTCCCTCTTTGCTCAAACTTCGAGCAAAACTGCGCCTGCTCGTGACTACACGGCATCCCGAAGGCCAGAGCTTGTTGTGTGCATTGTGGGTCTCAACGTTCACGTGCATCCAAATGGTCAAGCAACGCACATGGTTAACAGTTCATTACATATTTCCTCATTTCGGGCTGCGTTGCCGACCAGTGTTGACTATATTTGAGTTTGCGACTAACCAATTAGCCCGATGTCTCAAATAGCCCAGGTACATCGTAGCACACACACACACACACACACACACACACTACACACACACACACACACACACACACACACACACACACACACACACACACACACACACACACACACACACACACACACACACACACACACACACACACACACACAAACACACACATCACACACACACACACACACACACACACACACACACACACACACACACACACACACACACACACACACACACACACACACACACACACACACACACACCCCCCCCCCCCCCCCCCCAGCAGTAGTTTCGAGTTCAGAAGCAGAAGATTGTGATTGTTATATGAGCGAGAAAGTGAAAACAAAATACATATAAAAAACTTTCACTTTTCCAATCACAATTTATAACCACCTTGCGCAGTGCACATGCGGAATCAGCTGTTACGCCGTTTTTATTTTGCTTGCCGCTTCAAACACTGTCGCGACATTCACTGGCAGCGCGGTGTTACTTGCCGTTTGCTAACGAATTCAAAAAATTCCAAAATATATTATTACTGAGTGAGTTTCGAAATTCATTTCTACACTTTTTATTTATGTTCATTGGGAAAACATAACAAAAATCAGCTAGATAAAACGAACAAGTTGATGAGCAAAAAAGGCCCACCTTAAATGCACGAAGTTCCCGAAAAACTGTGTGTGTGTGTGTGTGTGTGTGTGCCTGCATCTATTGTTCACAAGCCAATGTACTCCACAACGTACCCGATGTCGATAAATTACGGGAAGCTGGGGACGGTCGGTGGCCACGAGATAGGGCATGCATTTAGTAACGAAGGTACGTCGCCTGTGGTGTGTGTG
>JASAMV010007032.1:0-11316 GCA_030248065.1 Rhynchonema sp. JSB1_4
ACTTATAGACCCCATCATTAAGCACGTGCTTTCTGTGAGCAAATTGTACAAAACCAGAAAAACGGCTTATCACTTTGTATCCATGTCCGTCCACACCCGGACTTGTAATTATGCTTCTCGAGTCGCGCAATAAACTAACCTGAAATCAAATTTTGAGAGATACCGCCACAGCAGATCATGAAAAAGGGTGATCATTCAATGCAATTGGTCGGATTGAAGCGCAAAGGTTATTTTTGAAATGTGTTTGTCAAAACAGGTACCTGCAGTGCACATGGCTCGCCGCAATGCCAGATCGTTGACATTTTTGAAATCAGCGCCAAATTCTGATAATAAAAGATGTGCCATATGCACTGGCCATTGGTCGAATTGAATTATAGAGGTTATTTTCGAAACTGTGCTTGTCAAAACAGGTACCTGCAGTCCACATGGCTCGCCGCAATGCCAGATCGTTAACATTTTTGAAATCAGCGCCAAATTCTGATAACAAAAGATGTGCCATATGCACTGGCCGCGGGGGGGGCGGAGCGCGCCGCAAGGGGCTGGGCTGGTGGTATGGAAATTACTAAATCTAAAAAAATGAAAAGTGACAATAATGAAATCCCGGACCCAATCCGAAGGTTTATATAGACCGTGAATTTGTGAAAAATCGCAAAAAACTTTACACGAACATGTCAAAAATCTTCAGTACAAGTTACGACTCAAAGTGAACAATAGACGCATGGACACAATATAAACGGACAGATGCAAAGTTATTCATGTTTTTGTGGTCACGCCAAAAATAGAGCACCGTATTGAGCGCACTTAACGATCATTTTATTACGACAATGTAAATGACTGTCTTTCCTTATATGTGTGTGGATCATGTATTCATTGTAATAAGATGGCAGGCAATAACCACAACAATGATCTGCATGAAATGTATGGTGTTTTTTTTGCGCTCGTAAAGTGCGACGTTACCGGCACTAAAACGTAACGACAAGGATCTAATCTGTGCCTTTACAATGTTACACAGCGCAATATTCCGCATGTACACCATAATAATACCCGTTGCATTATGTTGGTGCGAAATGGCATCCAGATTACGTGATTAAAAAAGAATCGACAACATCACCACAGATGTGCGCGTCCAGGCACGACCTATGACAAATGTCTGGTGTTTTTGCCCCTCATGTGAAAGGTGCGAAAATAATCGCACTAAAACATGACGTATAAACGGACAGATGCAAAGATGTTCATGTTTTCGTGGTCACGCCAAAAATAGAGCACCGTATTGGGCGCACTTAACGATCATTTTATTACGACAATGTAAATGACTGTCTTTCCTTATATGTGTGTGTATATCCATGTACAAGATATAAGGTGTGCGGCAATCTAGATAACCTATATTTAAGAAAAAATACGGTCGCACCGTCCCGCATGTCCCCATTAAAAAGTGTAACTAGTACTCATGACATGCACACGTTGCACCACATATTACATGGCCTTCTGCGTGCCTAATTTGTATTATGGTTATGGGTAAAGAAATATCTAGACTTGTCCAACAATTTTCTTTCAGCTTCAGTTAAGATTTTTGGTAGTTTTTGCTGAACATCTGCTGAACACAGAAATTTTCGGCACGGTATATATATCAGCCCCTTTCATACGGAATTCCTTTCTATATTTTATAAATTTATCTTTCGACTCCCCAATTTGTACGTCATTTATTTATTATACATCCCAATACCATAGATAACAAACAACCAAACCACCAAAAATTTTGTCATCATTTTTCAAATATCAGTTCCTATCCTACAACACACAAGGTTGAAATTTTTGTGCTGGTGAGAGTAATTTTCCCGGAGAGTTATATAAAATATTATTGATTCAATTATTCACGATTGCATATTTCACTGGCCCATGATCAAACGCATAATGCACGGCATGACAGCGGCATGTGCGCTTGTTGGTGGGCCGGTGCGCCGAAAACTGTTACCGTAAGTATTGCCTCCATTTATTTTCGTGTTTGGTGTTGGGGTTTGCAACTAGCTGCTGGGAGTGTAATAGATTGAGAAAAAGATCATAGTCTATCGGCTTTTCTCTACCTTCCTTCTGCATGAAAGCTAAATGAACGCTAATGTGCGACCCTTTCGTCCCGTGCGAGTCATACACCAAGTAACCGTCATTGTCAAGATCCCTTTGTCATTAAGGTGCTTTATTATTTCCTGTTTGGCGTTTTCGTTGCTTGGCTTTCCAAGTCTATGCGCATGCATTTTAACGTGGACCCTATGTGAGGCCTGATTCTGATCCAGTGAGTTTGAATCAGGCGAGATTTTCGAGCTGTCGGTGTTTTATTAGACGTGAGCGGTTGTAGCATGCGTTCAAGCTTATGTCTGCCTGGTTTTAAAACAAAATTTGTCTCAAGTCATTACAAGGTTAAAACATTACAGGTTTACAAGGACCAACCTTGAGTACACTCCGTGCAGTTGATTAATAGTTCGGCAATTGCGTTTGAAAATGATCTGGATTTACTCTTCTTTAGTACAGCATTACGAACAGTTGCTGACGTCTTGGGTTGAGCGATATAATGAATGGTAGGTAAATTTGTTTTGACAAAGTCAGATATATTATCCATCTTAACGGTCACAATATTTTTTGGTGACTTAATTTATAGCCCGCCTCACTGAAGTGTTTCTTCAAATGTGAAATAGTATCCCTGAGTATGCGGAAGCAAAGAGTTGATGGTCACCTGCTCGTCTTCGCGCTGGGAATAAAACTTTATGGCGAGGAAGTTTCCTTTCCCGTCATACATACGGGCTCTAAAAGGCATCATGACCTTATGTTTTTCCCCGCTGAAGAACTGGTTAGCTATGTAATTAGCTGTGGATAATTGCCTCCTATCAAGGCCAATGCACAAAATACCAGTATTTTTCAGCAGTGTGGACATGCTTTGCTTGCTTGTCGAACTGGATTGGAACAAGTTCTGTGTGATCAGGATTGGAACAATTCCAGAGTGGTGGGAATGAATGCTCCACAGTTTTCCCAGCGAATCTTTCTTCAACGCTTCTGAAGATACGTCATCAAACACGCAGACGGACATTGAACCGTCGGTTGGTTTTTTACTTTCGAGTATGGACATCATATCGTCGGGGTAACCTTGTATAAAATAAGACTGGGAAAATTTTTGCTTCAGTGCGTCAAATAATTCGTGGTCAGCGGCGCGTTCGCCGTAGACCCAAATTAGTGACCCAATTTGGCAATCAAAGCACTGTTCGGCATTTAACAGCAACTGCTTCACTAAAATAGTTTTACCAAAGTTGCTGGCAGCTGATACAATTATGATGTTTGGAACAGTGATTTTTTTGTGCATACATTACGATCTGATGGGTCAAAATTTATTTACTGCAATTAAATACCATAGATAAGTCGCTTATCATCATCAACCCATTTCAGGATCAGGGATGAAAGTCCCATTTGGTCCGATCGAAAATTTTGCTCTATAGATGGCCCAAACGAGCACGTTTAAATTCGTCGCCTTCTGCACTTCTTTTAGGTATAATCAGAGTCATAATTATCAATGTCAGTGACAGCTTTTGTCTTCAGATACTGGTACATGCCATTGTAGGCTTCGCTCCACCGTCTCTTTGTGAAATCCGTCTCATAGCCAGATAAAGTTGGCAAATGTCTATCGTTGGCTTTCAGCAAACAGTTAGTGACTCCAAAATTTTTAAATCTAAGCATATTTTTTGTCCAATCGCCGTCGTACGCATTTGCGTCGCAGAAGCCGACAAAAATGCGGTCAGGCAATAGACCACTTGTGACAGTTTGATGACCGAAATGTAACAAGTTCTTGTCGTGGAGAAACGAAAACATTTTATGTTTTGTATAGTTATCGGATGGTTTGCGGAAGATTAAATTTCAGCCGAAAACGGGGAACTCGCAGCGATGCTTCCTTAATGACCACTTTCAACACAGCTGCGGTCTCGTTCTTCTCTTTTGGTAATTCAGCCATTAGGCTCAGCTCAGATTTTGCTGGAAAGAGCTTCACTTGAATGGTCACGCTGTCAGGAATTGGCACCCGCACATCGAGTATATCGGACCACAGCTTCCCAGTGAGCTCCAAGTCTCGGTCCATTGTGCTCAGCATCGCTCTCGTGTATCCACCTGGGTTGACCTCATTGCTTTTTACCAGCAGCTCCATAGCTCCAGGTGTGTCGGGCATGAACAAGGCTGATTTTAAAGTGGTTTGTTTCTCTCGTTCTGTTGTGAAATGAAGTGCCTTCAAATACGACAAGCGCCCATATTCCCGCCCTGTTGATTCAACACATGTACCGTTGAAATGTACCAAGAGTTCACTGAATATGGAATTTAACGCATTTGTGGTTAGGGAACAGTTGTCCGTAGCGTTTACATTTGTCCATTCACATTTACGCTTCTGAATTCTTAATTTCAAATTCAACATGATGTTCCGAGCGTCGACCGCATGCTTAGCAGCTAGATGAATGGTGAAAACCAGCGGATTGGAGCTTTCGCTATCGGTTGGAAGTAGGCTATCGGGGCGTATCACGTCGTATGTAATTTCGTCAACAAACTTTTGCCGGAACTCCTCGTCATCGACAGTTGTCTCCAACGCACTGGCGGTGAGAAGACGTTTCTGACCACTGGTTGGTAAAATTCCAACTTTTCGCTTTCTACTTTCCATGTTGGACAAATGAAGATGGTGAAATATGAACAATCATAAATAAATTTATTAAAGATTTTGACATTACAGGACTGCCATCTGAGTTATATAGTTGAAACGAAATCCTTGAGGTACGAAACCCGTACATCCGATGATACTCTGGATGTGTAGGATACCACTTGATAGTGGACTGGAAAGCAGCACCGGGGATGTGAATAAAGTTTGTAACAGCAATCAATCGTCCCTGATGTTTGTAATTGGGCACAATTTGGTCGCATTTCATGTAGTACAGTTTCGAAGGGTTGCGAGCATTATTAACGTCAAAGAGAGTTGGGTCTTCGACATCAAGAAAAGTTGGTATAGTCAATTGCTTTGTTTGGTCAGTATTTATTATCTCCTGTTGCACACCAAATAGGCTTTGCCAACCCTTGCTAAACGTTGCTTTGGTTTTTGGTTTTAGTTTGAATGTTCCTCGTCCTTCGGAGTCAATGACAAGCTTGAGCAGAGCGTTTCTGGTACCGAACGCGTGCGCTAGTTTATCTGAACATACCTTTAGAACGGAGGCAGGATCGGCCACCCCGGTGAGAGCAAACGAATGCTCGACTGGGTCATCCTGCTGTTCAACGAGGGATACCCAAAGTTTATAATCTTCTTGTTTCAACCACTTCGGTTGAAACCCAATGCACTTGACTGATAGTGAGAGGGATTCATTTTCGAGGTTGTAATCTTTCTGTAGTGAAGCTGAAGCAGTGACAGGTCCGTATCCGTCAGTTGAACTTTCAGCTGTCTCATAAAATTCATTAGAATCGCGAAATTCCATTTTGATATGCTTATGTAGATCGAATTTATAAGCTTATATATAGATATGCATACGGACATCGCTCAGGATGAAGTAGCTCTCAGATCCTCTAAGCCACACCAAACATTATGGCACGGCAGGCTTTGAACCTGCGTCTTGAAGATCCGGCTGTTCTGACCAGCGCGGCCGTCTGAATGCGTGAACAAGGTATGCGTATGCCACAACGTGTAACGCACGCAGCGTAATATACACGGCCACTCCCAGCGTATAACACACTTGCTGTAGCACGGGCCACTATCACGTTATTTTTCATATTTTTGCATTTCCGTGGCGTACCATGTTCCATAAATGGGCACCCCATCTTCTTCCAACCCATATCGTGGTGGATCGAGCGGCAACCGTCTTGATATGGTGAATATTCGCGGCATAAAGTACGGGTGATAACTTCCTTGGAATGGGAGTGCTTCACGAGCAATTTGCACTTTATCACCAATTTTAAACTTGTATGATAACTGCTTTTTTTATAGTGTAGAAGCTTGGAAACAACGTATCAAACACCGCAGCTTGATTTTTAATATTGACGTCGTTTGGTTATATGTTCCCAATGGAACGCAGTTTTCGTTGATTTTTACCCTGCACAAATGCATCCAAAACATCAACCCACTTCTTATATCCTCGAACATACATGTGCTTATAGATGCGGGACAATAGATGTCGGCCCTGCAGCTCAGCCAGTTGTGCCTTTTTTGGTGGCCTCAGGGATATCTGAGAGAGCTGATATTTCCGAAGTACTTTTGCCACTTCACGGTTCCAGAACTCAGTTCCTACAATGGTGTCAAGATTTGCCTGACCGCGAAACAACGCAATCAATTATATGCTACCTAAATCTGTGGCAAAAGTCCCAGAAAATGCCATTAGTTTCTTCGAGGTCAATTTTTTGAAGATTTTGTCGAGCGCTTCTGCTGTCGCAACTGAGCCCTTGTTCTTCAAGGGTTCGCAACTGATTCTTCTCGAAAAGGAGTCACAAACTAGCAACACGTAGCGATATCCGCCATTAAACCTTGAGAACTTCTGCAAGTCGAACAAATCTAAAAAAGTGGACTGATTATTTTTATAGATTCTTACCTTGTTAACTAACCGGCTTGAAAGGAATAGCCAACCCCATACGACAATACCCTTGCTCGCTTTATCTTCCGTTTGGGAATTTTAAAGGATCTATAGACATCCTGTTTGGCCAGAAAATTTCTCACGTGCTTGCTGCTCACTCGTTTGCCTGTTCTTTGTTCAACGCGTTCTTGGAGTGCGGTTATTCCACCATAGGCAGCCGGGTCATTCACATCATAGTAGATTGATTCCATCATTTGAAAACGTTTTCAGAATAGCGTTTCGAAGACTAGTATTCTAATTTCGAAGACTAATATTCATAGTTATGAACTGTGAGTGGATAGCTCAAACTTATAAGCACGGCTTTTAGATAGTCATCTATGTGAATTGGATGGCTTTCGTCAATCGAATCCCTTTGTAGCATTTCGATCAGACATGGCCAGACCTCGCCAATCAGCAACTCCATCTGGGCATGGTAAAACTACAGGTTTACTGATTTGCTGGAGCATAAATTCTTTCTGTCAAGGCAGCGTTGACATTGTAGAGCATTGTATACACGAGCACGGTGTCTGCTGATACTGAAATAAGTGTTCTGTGGCACTGGGAGTGGTTGATAATATAGTGACTAACTTGCTCTTTGACACTTTTTTGTTGCAGATGGAACAAACAACACTTGATCTGTTCATGCTTAAATGATGATAGCAATCACTTGCGACGCTCTTATATAGAGCCCTGATGGGGCGCGCTCCGCCCCCCCCCGCGGCCAGTGCATATGGCACATCTTTTGTTATCAGAAATTGGCGCTGATTGAGATCCTGTGAGCCCAACAGGAATCTACTAGTGCTTGCAGAACCGGATTCGTCAACCGGACTCGTGCCCCGTATGTGAACCCTAGCTATACGTGTGAAATAAACCAGTCTACGCAAGTTGCGTTCGGAACCAGCGTTTGCTGTAGTTCGACGTCGTCTCGTCGCCTTTTCTTCGTACCACAGCTGTGTGAAGCTGTGCAGGCCCAGTCGTTGGACTGTTGCCTGGGTTTTGGGCCGTTGCTTGCCCGGTGCTGCGTTGGGGGCAGTGTGCAGTGTTGAGGTTCTCGATAACCTAGCACTTTGGTTTTGTGTCTGGCAGACTTGAGGGCTGTCCAGCACACCTGAAATCACTTGGTCCGGGGAACCCCTGGCATTTTGTCGCCAGAATTTTCGGACATAGTTTTTGCACACCGTCAACCCCCTGGTCGGCAAATTAGGTCTGTATTGAACTCGTACACTGCAGTCAAGCCACGCTCATTGCTCGCTCTCGTTATTTAAAGCGCGGCTTTCTTGTATAGCGTCAGCGCGCGTTTTATTCGCGTTTATCCTACAACTACACAACGGGCATTCTATTTCTTCAGGCCAATTAATCAATACACAATCCGTAAAGCACCATATTTGCGTGGCCCCCGACTGGCAGTGTGACAAAATTGGAGTCTCTCGCCGAGACCTATTCCGACCGATCTGGCGCCTTTTCGTCGCCCATTCGCAGCCGTCAATTCGCTCAACCGCAGCCAAGCCGTGCGCGAGCAAGATTGATCGATCTCACCCTCAGTTGGTTTGGGTGGTTGTTCTCGATTTTTGATTTTATTCATCTTTGAATTTGGGCTGCGTATTTGTCGTTTCAATTTGGGCAATTATCTGAAACAGAAAGGTTTTACTATCTATCTTGCTGAAAAGCAGACTGAAATCAACTATTTGCGCGCGCAGGTTCAATCACTCACCGCGCCCAGCTCTACCGCATGTTTTGTTGCGCCGTCGCCTGCGATTTCAGCTGCTTCACTTAGCAACGCTCTCTCTAATTGTGCTTCCAATGTGGCGTCATCCGTCGCGCCGAGTTTTAACATGGCCGCGTCGACACCGTCGACTGTTCTACCATCATCAACATCTATCGTTGTTCCGCCAGCGCAACAACCCTCGTCGTTGGATCCAGCTTCTTTCACGGCGATCAAGCACCAATTTGATCTTCTTGAGGCCAAAGTTGATAGTCTATTTGCTCCATCTGACATTATCGAGCCTCCAACTTCGCTTGAGCAGCGCCTAAGTTCCAACGCCCAGATCAAAACCGAAATTATTGGCAGCAAAGCTCGCGATGCCATCAAACTGAAACCATTTAGTGGCGCTGAAGCAAGTTTGACGTTCGATTGCTGGCTATATCGCTTCGAACTGAAAGCCATGCAGGAAGAGTGGTCTGATACGCTCAAAATCTATCAGCTTGAGGCACATCTCGAGGGCAGCGCGTACGATCTATTCAAATCTATCCGCGAGGAAACGCGCAGTGACTGGTGTCAGCTTCGCACCGCACTATTATCGCGCCTAATGCCAATCGAAAGGCGGCGTAGTCTATTGTGCGAATTCCTGGAAGCAGAGCAGCAACCAAACGAGACAGTCGTTCAATTTTATAACCGTCTCACTCGCGCAGCTTCTAAGGCGTGTAAGTCGCATAGTCTAGCTGATTATGAATCGACGCTGCAGTCAAAATTCGCCGATGGCCTTCTGCCGCATCTGCGTGCAGCATTTCTGCAATTCGACTACTGTGCCGATCTGAACAAAACAGTGCAGCGTGCGCGTCGCATTGAGCACAGCATCAAATTTGAACAACAGCGCAGCAAACTGTCTTCTCTTCGTCCACCTCAATCCACTATCGGTGCCGTTTCATCGACGCCTTTTCCGCCTTCCAATCGGCGTGGTGGCTGGTCGATTCGTCCAAGTATTGAAGGTCGTCATTGGCGTTGCAAGGTTGACTCGCGTGAACGCTGGTGTTCCATCAGTCGCGACTTGTTGCAATCGATTGGCATTTCCCAATTTGCCACAAATTCGTCGCGCATCAATTCGCTGAGTTCAACCACGACTGATGATAACTCTGTATTCTTGAACGTTGAGTACAAGGGTCGGCGTCAACGATTTCGCTTCAACGTCAACGATTCTTCCTCAAATCGCGTGACCCTTGGCGCACCATTTGTTCAATGTTTTCAGTTGACGCGCAATCCATCAAGTAATCGTGTGCGAAATTGATATCGCCGTTTGTTCTGCATTTCAATTTCTGGTGTTTATTTCATTGGTGCCTTTTTCGCATTTCAAGCTTGCGTTTGGTAACACAGCTAACGGCCAAGTATTTGTGTTTATTTGCAACAGTCAGCCTTTCGCGTCGTCTCGTGTGTTTGTCTGATCAACCAACCGCTGAGATGCATATTCGCGTTGGCCTCATCTTCACTGCACCAGTTTACATTTGTGTTTTGGTTTTATTTCGCGCGCCTAGTTTGACTTTTCAACAGTCGTTTATGCAATAGCGCAACAGCTACCTCTTTCAACGTGCGGCAACACGTCTTGCAATCATTGTTCGTCGTCTTTGCCGGTTCGTCGTTCATGCTTGCATCGAAGGAGGCTCCGTCTTCATTTTCTAAGCCACGTAATTTGGCGTCGTCAACCACACAACATTTAAAATTGGCGCATGTCCATCGCGCCAATTTCGACACTTGCATCATCAACATCGCACGTTTTCATCGCCCACTACATCCGTCGTTCACTATCGTTTGTTGTGCCATCATCGTGGACTGTCGTCGTTCGTATCATCGTTCGTCCGCTGGTTCGTACGTTGTGACGTTTCGGTTCGAAAGAAGACGATGGAGTTGGTTACTAACGGGTAAAGTTTAGGTTAGGTTAGGTAGGTAGTGTAAGGTTCGCTTAATTATGAGTGCTATTCTCAACGACCCGAAAATGCACAATGGCAGCGTGTGGAACAGGAACAAGCTGAGAGTCGCAGGCTGCGTGAAGAGCGAGATCAAGAGCGTGCCGAACGAGGTCGCACGCAACGTCGCGGCCTGCCGCAGTCGTCGCCGAAACTGTCCAGAGGCAGTGCGCGTCGACCACATTACGACGATGGTTTGGGACGAGGTCGTGCACTGAACGATCCCTCGTTGTACGCACAGGAGTACACTGAGTCAGAACCGCCGACCGGTTTTGGAGCCACCTGGACTGCATCTGAAATGCATGGTGCACAACATGGACAGTGGGCGGCTACTAAGAAAGCCCAAGATGAATTCGCGCTGTTCCAAGAGTTCATGCGCACACGACAGCAGTGTCACACTGCCAGTCGGGGGCCACGCAAATATGGTGCTTTACGGATTGTGTTTTGATTAATTGGCCTGAAGAAATAGAATGCCCGTTGTGTAGTTGTTGGATAAACGCGAATAAAACGCGCGCTGACGCTATACAAGAAAGCTGCGCTTTAAATAACGAGAGCGAGCAATGAGCGTGGCTTGACTGCAGTGTACGAGTTCAATACAGACCTATTTTGCCGACCAGGGGGGTTGACGGTGTGCAAAAACAATGTCCGAAAATTCTGGCGACAAAATGCCAGGGGTTCCCCTGACCAAGTGATTTCAGGTGTGCTGGACAGCCCTCAAGTCTGCCAGACACAAAACCAAAGTGCCAGGTTATCGAGAACCTCAACACTGCACACTGCCCCCAACGCAGCACCGGGCAAGCAACGGCCCAAAACCCAGGCAACAGTCCAACGACTGGGCCTGCACAGCTTCACACAGCTGTGGTACGAAGAAAAGGCGACGAGACGACGTCGAACTACAGCAAACGCTGGTTCCGAACGCAACTTGCGTAGACTGGTTTATTTCACACGTACAGCTGGGGTTCACATACGGGGCACGAGCCGGCCCAAAAACTGACTCAAAAACACCTCTAGAATACAATCCCGCCGCAACTTATATTGA
>JASAMV010007033.1:0-32772 GCA_030248065.1 Rhynchonema sp. JSB1_4
TAAGCACTGAAACAGTAAATGAGCGGATAAGCGACGTTATACTGGACCTACATGAGTGCCGTACCGAAGGAGAATAAGAATGACACGAACTGTTAGAAATGTTATACTTCCGTGCGAAGTGCAAGGCACGACGACTATGAGGCACGGCAGTGAGATCAAATACACGAATAATTTGTCACAAACAATTTGTTTCCAAAGGGCGAATGGTGTGGAAAACGTGGCATGGGCTGTAAAGTAGAGGAGATCAGCTTGTATCACATTTCGCAGAAAAAATACGAGCGCAAGCATCGGATAGGTGTTGAGTTTTCTCTTGAACGCACGCATCATGACTGTTCTGATGCGGTTAAAGATATTGCTGTTGTGTTCAATGATGGCCGTACACTGTGCAAACAAAAATAAAATAAAAAACCATATCAAATCGGCTAATAGTGAACATGATATAATTGGAGGTAAGAACAATGCCAACTGATTTCGATCATATATTCGGCGATCCAAGAAATTGGGTACATTTCCACAGAAATTTCAGCGAATTGCGGCATTCCCGCAGCCTCAACTTTGCGCAATACTATTCGAACCAGGCGACATCAGTCGAAATTAATAATGAGTGAGCTACGCAAAAAAAAGCAAATTTTGAGGGTTGCAACGCTGGCTCTATTAAATTTTGATTTAGGCGGCAATAAAGCGGTACGTGGCAGTTGGCCATGGCAAGTATTCATCAAGATCGCTGACTTTGACGGGCTGGAGTATTTGTGTGGCGGTGGCGTCATTGACCAAACCCATATATTGACGGCCGCCCATTGCCTGTCAGTGAACTCTATTCTAACGATCCTCATCAAGCTTTGGTACCCTGCTTTGTTGGAATCAGGGTTGGAAAAAAATTTTTTTGATTTTTTTTTGACGAAAAGTTTTTTTATTAGAAAAAATGCTGCAAACGACGTTTCAGGACAAATGAAATCGATACAACATATTTTTCAAAAATTGAAAAATTTTCGCCTGAGGCCGAACTTGTGTGGTGACACCCGGTAGTATTGTGCAGATTCCATGGTCTCCGACCAGTCTGAGATTGATGCTCACTAACGATGTTACTCTGATGTATTGTAGCATGCCGTACAACGTATATTAATGCATCTAATGCCGTATATCTGATATACGACCATCAAAATATCGATTACAGCCCAAATCTTGCGCGTCAGATCGACTTTCCGCGCCCGGTTTTGCACCAGACCTGCATATATACATGTGTAGTATAGCATGTAGTAGTACATTAGGCCCCGCGCATCCCTGTGCGGACCTGGTTGTTCTACTGGTTCATATTTTGATGAAAATGTTTTGTCGGACAATACAAGGCAAAACACAAGCCACCCCCCCCCCCCCCGCCGCAGGCGCGATTTTGGAAAAATTATCCCGTCCACAGAAAAAAAGTGCCAATTTTTTGCCTCGAAAAAGGCCATTTTTGGACATTTCAGCCAATTTTGGGCAACTTTTTTTATTAAAAAAAACAAAATCTGAGTTTCAAAAAAAATTTTTTTTAATTTTTTAATTAATCACTTTTTTGAAACAACCCTGGTTGGGATACTTGTTGAATATGAAACAGTGTGCAATTATTAATGCAATAAGGTTGTAAGTGGAGCCGATTTCAGAACAAGTGAGAAAACCAAAAGATACCATCACAAAGTCACGGTGTTTGTCGGGGCATACAACATCGACAGCAACGTGCTCGACGGAGAAGTTAGCATGAATGAGACGCTCAAGTTTGGTCCATGGCTAGTGAAAGACGTTGCTAGAATCCACCCTCGCTATTCGTATGGGAATCCATTTATGAATGATATTGCCTGTTAGTTTTGATTTCCAAGGAAATTTCTGAATATTGCCAGAAACACCCATCAGGGTTTCATCATTTCAGTGATAACGTTCAAAAGCGGCTTCCGGTTGTCGTTCAACAATAAAATCGCACCGGTGTGCCTGCCAAGGGAGAGGGACGCGGATGTCAAACAAGGACAAAAGTGTACCGTTGCAGGATGGGGTATGGACGACAAAATAATACACAACGGAGGTTTGTATAGTCCGTCCACCAGCTCATGGCACTTCGTGTTGCTGCTATCTGGTTTGTTCCCTTCCTCCACGTTCTAATGAAAGAGAAATTGAGTGTGACCGATTGCGCAAAAAAACTAAAAAAAACAACCAAATGTGTCGAAAAAGATTGAATTCGATCAAATTTAAAATTAAATTAAATTAAAATCGATAAAACACGTCGATCTCATAAAAACCACAATCTAGCTAGGAGCAAAAATAATTTTTTTCGGAAACTCAATTTCTCTTTTATTAGAACGTGGAGGAAGGGAACAAGTTGGCCAGCAGCATCACAAAGTGACATGAGCTGATGGACGGACTATACGTGATGTCACGTGATGTCGCAACGTCACTGCCACGTCACTTTCCCTCTTTATGATTCCGGAAAAAATTTGACCATTTCTTAATACCTACATGTACCGTCTTTCGATGTGTACGCTAAAATATATTTCAATGTCCATTGTTAAGCCATTGGTACCGGCGGTCCATTGCAACAAACCGAGATCACCATCCAAAGTAATGATGAGTCGATGTGCAAAAATGCTGGCATGGATCCACAGAATTTCATCTGCGGTCGTGGCGTGGTAAATGCTGCAAGACAATCGGAAATCTGCATGGTAATGGTACCTTTAATTGGCTGGAACCGATCGTTCTTCAATTTTAGCTGCAGCTGCAAACGTAACATGATGTAGGAATCTGGTTGGAAGAGTCAAAGGAAATACATAAAGAAAACTATTTAGATCACTAAGTTCGATCCCCGGCTTCATGACCTCCGATTTAACGCAGGGTGACTCCGGCGGGCCTCTGGTGTGCAAGAATGCGGACGGTCGCTACGAAGTGCACGGTATCGTGTCACACACGTGGTTGACCAATATAAGCGATAAACGAACGTGTCGCGACCGACCCGCTGGGTACTCGAGAGTGAAATATCATCTGAAATGGATCAAACTGCGACTCAAATGTGACCAACTTAACGATTTACCCGAATGTGACCCACAACATGAGAAGCTGGCCTTTGAGCCGATGGACAGCGCCAGTACCTGTTTGAAGCGCATCTGGTACCTGATTGCAATCTCTTTTCTGTTGAATGCTTCATTGACCTACTTTATGTGACTGTCCACAACAGTTTCTAATGGGAATTTGTGCATGTATTTTAATGACAAAGAATAGGTTCGCAACGTACATACATACATTATGTGGCAAGAAATGATAATCGCCAAATAAAATTACTGGGCTGTGCGCAACTTAAGCTTGTGTGGATGACGTGGCTTCATATTCGAGCCGCACCGAAGACACGTGTAACAAACAATGACACAAACTTTTTTGCTTTCACTGAAAAATATCAACAACAAATATTGAGCATTGAGATTGTACCTGGAACATCTGTGGCTCATAATGGCTTCCTCTTTCCGATTTCATTTAACTCTATCATTATTGCTGCTGTGCGCCACCATTTCCGAAACTGAGACGACCATTGCACAACGGAAAACAGGTGAGACGAACAACAAACAATTGGAAAATACATATAATATTTACACGGTCCATTTTTTCATCAGAACCAGTAAAATGCGGGCACCGCTCCTCTAAATCCACAGATAGCCAAGACCGAAACAAGCGATATTCAGCCAAATTAATCATCAGTAGGTTTTTGTTGTTTCGGAGAACCAAATACTTTTACCTTGGGAACAAATTCATCCGTATTTGTTAAAGACGGGCAAGACGCTGAAAAGGGCAGTTGGCCATGGCAGGTCTATCTTGATGTCGAATATCACAGCAACAAACATTTCGTGTGCGGCGGGGCGATCATTGATCAGACCCACATCTTGACGGCCGCTCACTGCTTGTTAGTCAATTCGTTATCAATTCAATCGACCTTTTCAATTTGTTGCGGCGGACATGAATTTTCCAATCCAGACGTGCACCAAAAAATGAGAACAATCAAAAAAAAGTTTAAAAAAGCGAATCTCAAACAGGGTTTTATGGGATCGGGAATCTGATGAGCCATATGGAGGCATGAATAGAAGATGGCTCTGTTTAGAAAACTCCGGTATTCTTCATATTTGCAGAGCCGACCATTCAGGAAAACTCCAGAAATCCGTCACAGTGTATGTCGGACTTCATGATGTTGGTGAAATCGACAGTGAGAAAGAAAAAGGAACAGCAAAATCCTTTGGACCGTACCGACTGTCTCAAGTGGGCACGATCTATCCGGCTTACACCGGAAACCATCCCCGCTATCAAATATTGAACGATGTTGCACGTTGGTGTCGCAATTATAATCTTTTTTTACAAAAGCAATTATACATACAGTACATATACAATACCTGCTCTTAGTATAGAATGTATAGGCAATCCGCCAGCTCATGGCACTCCACACACACAGGCTGCACGCTACATTACTGCCATCAATGAATGCATGTATTTTCTGCAGTTATCCTTTGAAACATCCCCAAATTTTGCAATAATGCAGAAAAGTGTTATGTCAAGCAGCTAATGAAAACGAAGTTAATTAAAAAGCGGCCATCAAAGTATGACACTCGCTCAAAGTTTGCATTTTGTTTAGAAAATGGCGTGTGCTGCTGCTGCATGCGTTGTGTGTATAAGTGCCATGAGCCGATGGATTGCCTATACGCAATACGTAATGCTTTCCAGTGATCACGATACCTGAAAAAGAAAGTTTCATCTTCAATCAAACAACAATTACGAGCGTTTGCCTGCCAAACCCAAAGGATAAGGAAATCGAAGCCGGTACCAAGTGTTGGATAGCCGGATGGGGCACAAATAACAAGATCAAAAATAAGAAAGGAGGTTAAAAAGACCTGAATAACACGTTTTTTCCTTGTCTGAGAGAGCGATCGTTCAAAAATACACACAACAGGAACAGTGTGGCTCTCTGATTTCAGAGTACATGACCGGTGGACCGCTCCAAGAAACACAAATTACCATCAAGGATCATGATTCAGAGAGCTGTGGCAAAACTATGGACCCAAAGCGATTCCTTTGCGGTCGCGGTGCTATGAACAACCTGGAACAGTCGGAGATCTGCATGGTACGGGTAGAAATCAGGCGCTATATTTTCCTCCTGATTAGTAATTTTTCGGAGAAATTTACTGAAGCCAGGTAGGTACTACCAAGTTACATACACAACACTGCAGAAGAGACAGGGGATATAGTACACACCTGTCGAAACTCAAGGCAAAAAACGTCGAACTTATGCATCGTGTACCAAAAGGATCGATCACAAAAACGACGTGTCGTCGCTTTGCAGGGTGATTCCGGCGGGCCGTTGGTGTGCCAGAAGGGTGACATCTGGCAAGTGCACGGCCTCGTATCGCACACGTACCTGACGAACGACCAAGACACCAAAACCTGTCCACTCTACGCCGCCGCTTACACCAAAGTCAAATACCATCTGAAATGGATCAATCAGCGCTTGACATGTGACAAAAATGGCGACGATTCCGAATGCAAGCGGTACATGCCTGAACCTCTACCCGATTCAGCTATGCGGTGTTCGGAGGGAGTGAAATGGTATCTGGCGGTTGCGATTCTCCGCATTCTGTTGTGAATAAACTATTGCATCGAAAAATTTCTGGATTATTGATCCACTCAAATGGTGGTGATAATTATAACAACTGAGTTACTGTAACTCTAGTTTACGAATGCACAGCATCAACATCATTGCAATTATGTGATAATCTATTTATGTGAACCTTGATTTGATCTAATATGGAATCTCATAACATGCCCCGTTCAGACTGATTTGATGAAAAGTAAAGCTCTTCCATCCCAAAATAACAACGTGATCGAAATTTTAACTTTGTGGGATCACAACAACGCGAATACAATTTTTTGAACAAATTTATAATTGAGCAACCGAGTGATAACTGACCGATTAATCGGCCAGCAAGTCATAAATTAAAATCGTCAACAGACTCAAATAGAAGACATTTGAATGGCCATGAACTGGACAAATAACATGTCGTTAAAGCAAAGCCCCGAAATTGTGCAAGCAAGGGTGACATTAAATGAAGCGGTTCTCCATCCAGGGTATCCTTCTTCTGAACATCGATCCCACTGCCGGTTCAATGCGCTTGAACGCTGATGTTTCGCTAAACAGTGATGATGATAGTTGAGCACTGGCATCGCCGTCCGTCAGAATTTGCACAACAGGGTCGCTCGTATCGAGTGGTTCGCGTGACGAGCTGCACGTCATGCAAAAAATTTTATCAAACACCTTGAGATGTCCGTTCCAGCTCCGATAATGTTTTGTGCCAATCTCGAGCGTCCTCCGGACTCGAACTGAGCTGATGTTCTGGGTGCGCTCGTCTGCTCAAACCGTGATGTTTCACACATGAGTGGCGCGATCCAAGCACACGTTCTACCTATTCGATTCAAACCGACTAGAGGTCGTAACGTCGATGATGTGTCTGACACCTGTGCGTATGGCACCGTCTGTGAAGACCGGGTCAACCAGCAAAAATTCAATGCCCATGCGCACAGTATGTATGCAGTCCATCCCTTCAGATTCAACCGCAAATCCTTTGCTCTTTGACGGCCAGTCACATCAGCGCAGAGTATTGCTGGCGGCGTTTGAGAAAAGTTCCTGCTTCTAAACCTACGGCATAGCCAACCTAAAAATTTTAACACCTGTTTAATCACCAAACCTGTCTGACTCTCGTTGTTCCCTGATCCCCAACACAAGGGCAGTACAGTAGAGCACAATGTTGACGAAGATGATGCTGATCAAGAACAGAAACAACAGAATTCGATTCATGTTCACCACGCGCATCGGCTCGACCTCAACTTCCACTCGCATTAGTTTGCTTTATTTTGAGTTTGGGAGCGGATTAGCTTTTTGAATATCAGTTTGACTCGATGGGCCTGAAAGCATGCATTCAGCATCAAATCAGGTTTATGGAATAATGGAGGACGTTTTGCATCGTTGGTTCTCCAAACGGCACTCCTCAGGCTATATATTATTCTCGTGTCATCACCGAAAACACGGTGCACGCATGGCTGTGTCTGTTTCGAGCCACGTAGTAATTCCGGAAATTGGTTTGTCTCGAAATAGTACAGCAAAGAAGAAGAAAGCAGTTTTTTGCGACTGGCGGTGTGTTTCGCTGTTCACGGTTCGTTAGATAGGCCGGGCTGAGAGGAAATGGAAAATGGCTCTCTACAAAGAGAAATTCCAAGAACCAACATCATACCCAGTGTATCATCACGCAACATGTACCCTACAGAAATGAAATTTATCAGGACGACATGAACGTACAGCATGTACGTATACACCGCTTGTAGCACCTTTAATTTACAAAAACATCACAATGAATCGATTAAAAATAAAACCGGTCACAGCAGCGTAGAAAGCGCGCCATATTGCTGAATATGTAATTTGTTTTACTTCGTCGCTGCCCTTTGCGTTCGCAAACCACGTTGTGTTTGCTTTGCCAAAACATGAATATGACCAGGCATGCTTTATCAAAAATGCACATCTTGAACGAATGCACATGTGTCGACTCCTATACATTATATGAATTTAAATTCGACGAATACAGCGGTAAGTGGTACAATGTGAGCGATTCCCTATCACCAGAAAAAATATAAAACATGTTATTCCTTCAAAAGCTTGTGTCACCTATAGATGTACTGCATGTGGAAATTTCAAACGAGAATATTGTGCCGCAAATAAATCATGTTGATGGAACCAAGATAATGAAAGCAGATATTTGCAGCTGGGTACACAGTACATCTACCAGTGTTAGAACTCGTATCGTGCTGTTTGAAACCAACATTATTCATCTTGCACTGCAACCTAATCTGTCATGTTATCTGTTTGCGTTTGATAACTTTGCCTCTGTCTCTGAACATGCCAAGGTTAACAAAAACATAGGCCATTCTCTTGTCTTTGGACGTAACAGTCCAGCGTTGTTTTGTGAAGCGCAGCAATACCTGACATGACATATCGATATCTGTTGTAGCACAATACGAAACATGGCACGCATTGTCATTTCAAAGACTGCCGCTGTCAAAATGAAATATTATACCAGAACTTTCCACATACAGCCCCTACCCCGAATAGAGCCCCGGGGCTCTATTAAGGCTGAAGAGTATTCTAGAAAGGACAGCGGTCATTTTCTTCGCACAAAGGGTATAAGCCTGTCCTTTTCACATGTTTTCAGAAGAAACTGTTCTGTAAGATAGGATTGTGCTTTGAAATACAACACAAAGCGATTGTAAAGGCCAAACTATACTTCGTTCTCTCTGAGAACAAAGAACAAATTCTCGCTCGCTGATTGGTCCACGTTTGTTCAACAGCCAACCAGCGCGCGAGAATTTGTTCTTTGTTCTCTGAGAGAACGAAGTATAGTTAGGCCTTTATAGCATACGACAACGACAGCATAACTTCTCCGTGGACTGTGTTTGGGAAAATGCTTGCACGAAAAAGACCCGGGCTTTTTTTGAAAAATTCCAGAAGAAGCATACCTGAGTAAAAGTTTATGTTGAGACCTGAGTCGTACTATGATTCACATTTTGCTGCAACAAACGGTTCTAACTTGTCTTGGTTTTTTACATATGGACAACGGCAAATTATATTTGAACACCAGTGAGAGTTTCTGCTCCACATACATATCTGCCGTGTACCTCACTCAGCAAAACCTCCTCATTTCCAACCAAAGAGTTCACTCACATATGTACTCTGTTTGTTCGATATTGCAGCGACAGGAGAATAGTAACAACGGATCGTTTAGTATTGTGCCATCGGCAGCTTTGATGTTGTCGTTTATATCGGGCAACCACGGTATGACGTAAAACAAAGCGCTTCAATTTCAAGTTGTACCCAAGAATACAATGACTAATGTCTAAAGATTCAGAAGATAAAATGGCCGTTGGCCGTTCGGTTTAAGAACCTATATATATTTGTGCCCCCGAGGACGCGGGCATGAATTATACAGCCGAAGGCAAGACAACTTCTGACGGCGACGTTTTGTGTGTGCGGCACAGACGGAAAAACTCTGCCGAGTGCAAACACCTGCCAGGCATGAGAAAACCTTGATTTGGTTCGATCGAACCAGACTGTATTTTTAACTGAAAAGACGAAAAAACGTTGATGATTGACAACAAACATTACGCTGGTAGTATTTCTTCCCGAGCATTTTTAGGCATTGTGCTAAGCAAAGTCCAAAGTCGTGGTTAGATGAGTTTCATCTTTCTTGATGCTTCGTGAACACCAAAGTTTAGATAACCTGAACTTGTACCTACCGTGCGTTGGTCTTCCGAATTTCAGCGTGTCACGTCGGCTTTCTTGTGCGTGTATACAGTATAAGAAATTACATGCAACTGCACGGTTCATTGCTCGCCTTCGCTCTATTGCCTTTTATTTGGCGTGATTTCTTTCAAGCGGCGCTGAATAAATCATGGCATGTATTAATTTCCTAACGTTTTTTTGACTCGATTGATGTACCGCACATGAATACGCAGTATCTTCACAGAAACAGGCGTTCGTTGAAACACTTTTTTGACACTCCTCCACACGCGATGGAATAACACTACTCCTAGACAAAAAGTCGTTTGTCAGGGTTGTAATTGAGCAGATGTTGTTTGCTCAACATGATGATCCGACACGGATATCGTGATTGGCTGTACTTGCACGGCGATGATTTCTTGACTTCGCCGCCCACATCGGTGAGCACATGACGTGATGACTTGTCGTCACCCGAGGTCATGTCACCGCGATGCAGGGCTCGCATACGACCGAACACCGTACGTTTGGATGCAAGGATCGGAGTGCTGACAAGGTTGTGTAACACTTTTCATTTTTTCTCATCGGAGCATTGGCATTAAATATCCTACTGGCGAAACAGCGATAGCATTGAAAAAATACCGTGAAGCAACCGAAACAACTTACGACGAAACCAGTTGCATGATGCAGCAAATTGTTAGACACGACAGCATCACAATTGAAGAGTATTGCATGGTGAGCTGTTTGTTACGTATCGTGTGATTTAATGGCTGATATTCACGGGACCTGTAACAAATATACACACAATAAAAGATGCCACAGAAGGAAAACAATTGTAAAAAACTGCATCATTATAAAAAGTGCTTGCTGCCTCAGAACGCCCACATGACGATGGAACTGACAAGCGGAACTACAGCATTAACATGTCGGAGTCACATGTACATAACACAGCAGTCTTGGACATTCAGGCCGGAACATTTTGGTCAAGACAAACGAAGGTTTGAAAGCTGTTTGTTGGTTATCCTGAGTTTCACCTTGCCTTCAAGCTTGCATGCAATGGTTCAAAAACGTCGGATACAAAATATCCACAAAATCTGTCAGTTTCAGTGCAGGACGCCCAAACAGCGTGACAGGCATGCGAAAGTTTTCTGTCTTGCGTTCAGAAAAACCAACAACAAGCTTGCTGTTGAATTTTATTGTATGCATAATCGCTTTGTACAATATCGGGTTACCGTAATTTGTTACTCTACTTCTACGTTAATCGTAATCAAAAATAAAAAAATGCATGAATCTGTTTTATGTTTACGCAAGTTCTACAAATAAGAATAGACTTTTTGCCATACGTCATATACAATCGTCACGTCCCAGAGCAAGATACAACAGATATTGCGTGTCTGAAGCGGTAGCGGAATATCCTTCTGCCCCCATTGTGGCACCGCTTTGAAAGCGGGGTGGTGCACTTTGTAATCACATGCTCTAATGAGCACCAGAACAGCGTGATGAGTGCAAAATACGCTGATAAACTTTTTCAAGCTGTTTTTCCCGCCAATGCGAGCCACTGACCACCACCAAATTGCACCTACATACCTAGCGAGGGAAATAATATTGGAATGGTTTGCGGGGAAAGATGAAACAAGTTCAACTGCAGCAAAGGTAATGCTGGCTCAAAATTTTCCGGTCTCCCTTGCGTGACCAGCTGTCATGATACACTTTGTTTGCTTTGAGAAAACTTCGCAATCAGTTGCTGCTTCAAACACTGTGTAATTCTGCAGCGAAACACGTGGACAAGCCAGTCGGAAGCACAAGATCAACAACTTTTTATGCCGCCTACCCAGTTCCAAAGAAATGACCATAATATCCCGTGTGCGTTACAGTCATACCCCGCTATGATGACTGAAAATCCCGCGTTATAAGAAACAAGTTTTCATGCCTCATTCCTGTCCTCCAGTGTGCCAATGATCCGTTGTGGGAAATTAATCGTTTTCGTGCCCCGAGCCGCTTCTTATAACGAGGTTTGACTGTACATCAAAAACCAATGAACAAGCCGTCCAGTTTGCAAAGCATATGATACAATCCGAGGTTGTGTCACAGACGAAACCTTGAAAAAAGTTTAATGGATCATCACAAAACATTCACGATTCATTCTTTCCCTGTTCGTTTCGACAAACTCCCGCAATGCGATCGCCGATCAGAAACTTAGGATTGAACGGTGTGTTTGGTCCGTGCTCCAGTGACCTGATTCGATAGAGAATCTCGTGCGCGATGTTTTCGAAGTCAGACAGTTCGTTGTAGATTTGCGCTGAGAAACGGGCAAACACACGGCCGTCAAGGGTGTAGGTGGGCACGTAGGTCTTGTAGGACAACAGGAAGTGCAGACGAATGAAGGATAGGACCTGAAGATCAAGGTATGGTCAATTTTAGAATTGGTTTCGAAATATAATCTCAGGTTCAACCAGTGCAGTCTTGATCGCACAGAGCAGGCAATTGGAGAGTTTAGTTGTTCGGCGAGCACGAATCAGCTTTGTAAAACCGTGAAGTATCAAGAAGGTCGCGCTGGTGAGTAAGACAAGCGAATAAATGAAAAGAATAAAAACTAATTCGCTTGCTGCTTATACCAACAGCAGAAGAGTTTCAAATGTGTATATACCTCCAAGTCGTTCGTGGGACATCGCACATCAACCATTGTACCCAAATGCTTCGGATTCTCATTCAACACTTCGGTGCCCCAGATTTTCGCCACCGATTTTCCAACTTTGACCGCCAGATCGTGATTGTGGGACAGAATGCGTTGTTCACCGAGCAGAGATCGGAATTTGAGACAATCGGGTACCGTCTATGAGTGGTTAATTATATGATGGAAATCATGAGAATAAAGCTTGATTTGCATTCTACTTAATTTTCGAGAAAACCGCGTCAAAGATTTGATGATCTGTCTGGTGCGGTTCAGCCAGGGTGACGTGAGTTTTTCATATTTGGAGGTTATACGTGGAAATCTCTTGGATGGAGGCCCTTCACGATCAGGTCACTATTAAGTATAGAACCAAAGCACTGAGAAGCAGCCCACCAAGTAATTGGCGTTGTCCAACGTGCCCAGATACAAGAACTCGGACTGAAAGTCGCCGTATCCGAACGAAATGACGGTTGGATGAATCAATGGCCGTAGTTCACGTTTGACGTACAGAAACGCACAGCCCGATGGTGCATAACACCACTGAAACATCAGAATGCATGATTTTGAAATACGAGATCAGACACCAGATGATCTGTCATGTAGCGAGACCACTATGTTGGCTGATGTTTCTGCTCTCATATGCTTCGCAACATCGCAACTTCGCAAAGACTATAAATTCACCAAAGCAGATCTGACCCTATCACAGAGCTTGATGATGGCAAATTGGATACTGATTCTTGTGAAACATCAGCGACCACAACATACCTTGTGTAAATTGCTCGTATAGAAGTCGGGATCCATTTTGGCCAATTTGAGTGGTATCTGTCCGACCGCGTGTGCCCCATCGACCAAGGAGAGCACTTTGTGTTGACGACACACATTCAACAAGCCATCGATTGGCAGAATACAGCCTGGTTGCGAGGTGATGTGAGAGAATGTGGCCAGTTTGAATGGACCGTGCTCTCTGCAATCGATATATTGACATGTGACACTTAGGACTGTTGACTGTTCAAGTTGAAATATCTAGTTTTCGAACTACGAGATCAACATCGGGACCGAGATTTTCAGCTGACCACTATCAGGTCGGTTTCGATACGGATTCATGATTGGATATAATACGATCAGACCGGACCTAATTCAGGTTGACGAACCAATCCAATTTTATGAGATCGGTTTATGCAATTCGATTCGATCATCAAGTTTTGATACCAACTGATTCGCATGCACATCTCACTTTATCGCGTCCGCCACTTGTGTCACCAATTCTTCGTCGTCAATCGGCCATTTCACATTGATCACATGACCCTCGACTCCGTGCACATCCGACAGAAATTTGAGCGTCATTTTGGTCATGCCGTACGCACAATCGAGGCTCAGGATCTTGTCACCTGTTAACTTGTGGCAAGGCGATAATGACTAGTGGTTTCCCTCCCTTTCGTTCGGGTGCTCTCAAGAAAATGGCGGCTAGAGTCAAATTTGATTAGGTCACTGGACAACGATGTTTCCAGATTTGCACGTACGATAACCACAACGTTGTACTGCCTATGTAGATGCTAAGCACCTAGGACAGGACTAATGCGACTGGACCGACTATCAAATTTGATGATATGAATCTCGGCAGCATAAAGTGATCCCAAACTGCATTCGTCCACCCACCCTTTTCATATCTGAACGATCTGAGCACAGCATTCACTCCTGCAGACGCATTCGCAACAAACACAATGTCATCCACATCAGCACCCACGTATTCGGCCAAGCACAAACGCGCGCGACGCATTCGCAGCTCGAATTCGAAGCGATTGAAGTGATCGGGATTGAGCGCCGCGTGTTTCTGGACGCAGATCCAGGCTTGCTTCAGGCAGTGGAACAACACCAAAAACAAACCATCGGACTCAACCTATATACGAACCAACCCTAATTGCCTGCGCTTTCAAGGCGATACACTTGGGTGTCGAGCCGTACGATCCATTATTCACGCAAACATAATCCGGATCGAATTGGAAATATTTGAGCATTCCATGGCCCAACGGCGTGTTTTCGTTTAATTCTTTGGTAATTTCGTCCAGAGTCTCGGACATGATGGTTTTCGATGGGACAATTTGCACGGAAAAGCAATTATTCGCAGAAACCGAAAGTTGAAACAGTAGCAAGGTTACGTGTATGCCTCTGTTGTGTTTATCTGAAAAAGTTGTACAACCATGTGTATGTGGTTGTGAGTGGGACTGGTCGCAGTCAAACCGTGAACTGCGTCAAGGATTTTCTCAGACGGACAATTTTTGCCGGCAGAAAGCGAAGAAGACGAGTATCAGAATTTCGAAACGGCCACCAAAACACATTTTTTCGAGACATTTGGAATGAAGTTATTATGTTTCGCTGAACCGCAGATAATGCTCAACGTTGTAGCATACAGTCAGGCATTTGTAACTGATAGCAATGACCTGGGCTTATATTACAGTGGTCAACTCAAGTGGTCAAATCACTTCGTCAACTCTAGAGTCATCAACCGGTCCCGAATGCCGTGTATTTATTGTTACTCGCGCGCACTGGGGACTGCTGGGAGTTGGTGATTTGACCACTTTAGTTGACCACTGTAATATTAACCAAGCTGCATCCACATCCATAAACAATAATGGATGGTGCACCAACATACCAGATCGAAACAATACCAGTGTTTATTTTGTGAGGGACACATATTGGCAGAGGCCTTGCAATATAATTCACTAATCAACACAGAAAGTTTGGCATTAAAACCATACGTGTATAAACGTAGATAGACGTTACTGTATAACAGCATTTGACTGACAATTCAATGTAAAAGTTGTTTTGACACACTTGGTACCAGCCAGTAAAAATGGTAAACCGTTCCACGTAAAGCACAGCAACAAACAGAGTATCAAATTTTAGATCGACCATAACACTTAAAAATTTGTTTATAATTACATATAAATATAAATGTGCATTCCGTACATAAAATAAACGCAACAAGGTATGCAGCAACAAAAAAGCAACAATTATAAGCTCAAGACACAGAATCATTATCAATAAGCAATAGCATTGTACCGCGATGAGACAAGAAAAAACGAGGAAACACGTGCAATAACCGAAAAATTACAAATACATAATAATAATGTAACAGCAGTGAGTTTTGCCCGTTTCGGCCAGTTTTCACAGATGGGCGAGGTGCCAGACCTCGTCGGGTCGCTACGAACACCTCTGACCAATTGACCTCCAAAAAGGCCTTCGAGCAGATCTTACTGCTTGAGTAAAATCTGAAAACTTTAAGATTTTTCACAATTTCTCTCAAATCACCAGCGTCGGACTCAGCGCTGCACTGGGGGGCGCTGAAACATCAATTGCTTCGGCTCTGTGCTCGTGAAACAATGTTCTTCTCAGGTTCGGCTTCGAACCCCTCGGACTGGGCGGCGTCGAATTGGAAATGTTGCGCGTGCGTGACAGTGGCACGTGACCATTGAATGACGTCGATGGACTCTCGCTGATGCCGAATAAACGACCGCGCTCCTGCTAAATGGACAAGCATTTGGACACAGGGACAGCCTATCGACTTCGTTGTGGATCGGGGGGGGGGGGGCACGACGACGAATACTCAGTGCATGGGTAAATGATAACCATAGAAAAGGCATCAAAGCACAAAACGCAACCACGGCAAGGCAAGGGCAATTTTTGTTTGAAACCTTTAGCACATCCCGCATTTGACACAGTTCTTTGTTCCTTGAGAGTCAGGTTTGGGTGAATATAATCACGCTGATTGGAGTCAGAACTCGGTGGAACAAACCATTCTCGATTGACGAACCTTTGAGTTCTTGGCATGTGTCAGATTAGCGTACTGCTGCAATTTCATGCGCATAATCTGTTCGTCATAGTCGTGATTGGAGTCATCGATTTGCAGCTGCCTCGCTACCTGCGCCGGAAACGTGAAATGTCGCACATCTTGGACACATTGGGAGCACGCGGGGTCGTAGCACGGGAATAGAATGGCTGGAAGGGGTTGGGTTGAGTTTTTTGGAGAAAGAGAAAAGTTTTCAGCCGCTTTTTCTGACTTTCTTAAAATTACATTTTAGTGCACATTTGGGTTTTCAAAGTGGCTACGAATTTCGAACTCGAGGAACTTCAAATAAGTTTAGCGTGTTTCTGGATGTGCTGCCCAGGTATGCATGTATGTTGAGACGCCGACGCCAGTTGTTTGTGTACAGTACGTACATTTCAGTGTAGTATAAGGTGGTGTGGTTGCTAGACAAGCAGTTTTACTTAGCTACAGTACCCACAGTTCGTACGACTCACAGCCATTAAGGGTCATCATAATACATACAGAGGATGCATACCGAAACCGAACCTTTTCACCAGCAAAATCAAACAGACGCACAAACCTGGTGTAATTGGACTGGACGCAAATCTTCTGATGACACCAGGTGCATCTGCACTGACGCTGCGTTTCGCCACCCTCATGGGTGCGATCGGTTGTGAAGCTGAATGCTTGCGACTGCCCACAATAGGGGGCAGTTGTAGATTGAGATAACCATCAGGTACGTCCAAAGGGGCACCACATTGCCAGCAGTAGTTCATTTGTTGACTGGTGAACTGCAACCAACGGTTGGGGTGTGAATGTTGTGACGTCACAGGATAAGAACACGTTTATGATGTCAATGTTGCGTGAAAATCTTAGTACTAAAGGTCGAGAGCTTGGATCGGATTGCGGTTCAGAACATTTCAATCTGGGGGCATTACTTACGGACTGGATGACAGAGGCAGATTGGTTTGTCCACCACAAAGCAAAAAAGCTTCACCAGATGAAGCCTTTAGCCACTTAGACAGTCTACCCATATTTTTGGCACTCGTAGGCAATAACAACTTTCTCGCCGACACTCCAATCTCCGTGTCCTTTCAGGGACGTGTACCTTAGTGACCGAAGTGACCTTAGGAAAGTGACCGAAGCAAACACCAGATCTGAACCATGTCTACACGTGTCAAAGGCCAGAGAATATCTTACGAGCAACTATAGCGCACTATAAACAGCCAAAACTGTACACCTGGTGTCTGGCCAGTGCCATTCTCTCATCATCCATCATAGAGTTGGGCGTCATCAACATTCTCGACCGTTCCACATCCCCGATGCTGTCGGCGTATCGACTCGACTGCCTCTTCAGCATGTGCATCGTCTTGCTGAAACGTGCACGCAAGCTGCAATTGAGGGTGCGCACGTGGCTCATCGGTTGGGCAAGTATAGTTGGGAATGCAAAACACTCGGGTTCGATACTCGGCGAGGAAGCACAGCAGCACAAAAATACTACACTTGACTGCTGCTCGCTTATACTTTGATCAAAAACTCCACGTTCAAGTTCATAACAAACATTGGTTTAGAAGCACTTACCGATTTTTGCGGTACAACAGTGATAATACAACAAAGGCCAGCGCCAGAAAGCCAATCAGTAGACCCATTGCAATGAAACCAACGTGTGTGTCTGAAATTAGAAAAGGTTAAATTGTTTTGGTAAAAATTATAGATGAATATTCAGAAAAAAAGGGCAACAGGCGCAGTGAAATAAAACAAGCATGAACATGCAACCGGCGGAAAAAAGAGCGGAAAATATTGTAGATGTAGGCACATGTACCGCCTGCAGAAACGACATCTAAAACACAAGAGACCGTTTACAACACACAAACACAAGCGATAGAAACACCGCGTATAACTGACAACAAGTGTGCATGCAGATGCAAAATCGAAATGTTGATGTCAGGAATCGCAACGTTGCGGCAAATCTAAGGGCTTCTTGTTTCAGTGCAACGAGGTAAACGCCAATGGAAGGAAGGTCAGCTTCACGGACCTTCGAAGTCGTCGATGCTTGTTGCAGGTGCCCTCATAAAGCCAATCCTTTCCTTTGCCGCAACGGTGCTCTGCATTTATTATCACAACCTAACGTTGTGTCACAACCTACATTTATGTATATACAATGTTGTGGCATAAGCACATCATGGTGCAAAGGGATGGAGGATAGGAGAGAACAAATTCAAGCATCATGCAGGAAGGTGGCACAGGACAAGTTCGGGACACGCAACAACACGGTTTCGAACCTGGAGGAATGATATCATCAATGGTCGGGCCGAATTCGACCTTGACCATTCTGTTGCATTGTTTGCCACCGTATCCGAACGGACACCTGCAAATCGGGCAGTAACAAGGAGGGCTATGGTGGTGTCTGTGTCTGGAAAGCCGGGGAGCTGTAGAATAATCCGAAGTGGCGCTGGAATCTCATCTTTGCTCACGGGATTGAATACTTTCTGACGATGAGCGTATTCAACCCCCTGCGGTATTGCGTCTCTCCAGACGAATTCCAGCGTTCACAACGGGCAAAGATGTGTGATTGAAATTTTGTATGGTGTTTCCTGATTAAAGAATATCCCGAATCCATCAGAGCTGTTGGTATATCACATTATCCCCCAATTTCTGGTTGCCCAAATGCATGAAGATGTACAATCCTTAGCAGAATAAATATGTAGTTGAGACTTGCGCTAACTGCGTCATGCAGCCAGGCCAGAGCAAGCGATTGCACAAAGGGAGAAGCTAGCGAAGGATGTACAGATCAGGGTTCGGAAACGCATAGCCAGTGAGCGCAGATTGTTAAGTTCAGATTATTTAGCTAAAGAAGCGCCGGTAGATTTACGTTTTGGTCTGATATCGATGGTTGATCCTAGAGCATCCAAGTATTGGCAAGTTTGGCCTCGGTAGCCCGCGGGACACCTAAAATAGCAACATTAGCTACATGGCACACTAGACTGAAGCCATGATTGATTGTCATAACGCCCCGGACACTGTGCAAGCCAAGCGTTCTGGGTAGAGCGTATTCAAATTTCTGTCACGTTTTGTACAGACTCACAATCAGCGGAATCAACGTGTGTTTTAGTCAGATGTCCCGGGATCGTTGTCTGGTACTCACAATTTCTCCCGTGCGAAGTGGTGTCACATCTACATGTACAAGAATTGCTCAATGCCATGATTCTAGTGACGCTCCCTCAACATTTTCAAGCGAATTTGGGATGCTGGTGTGCGGAAACGCTTTTACGCTTACTCAACTTGCGTTCCGTGGGTTTAGCCACGGTCCATTGTGCACTGTGACGCAAGCTTCATTCATCCAGTGAGCAAACAAGATGTTCAAAGTTACGTCTGGTCCTGGTGACACAGTGAACTATATTTTGATTTCGTGCAATATATACAAACGCGCACACAATGCACACAAAAGAATTTGGTTTCTTTGTCGCACACAGGAAGCAAACGTCATTCACTCAGCTGGTTTGCGAGTGAGTGATTGTGACACGCGAGCGTGTGTGGGCGTTGAGCTGCTCGCGTCACTTTTTTCAGACCTGGTGCGTGACGTCATACAGGACATGCACGCAGTCGTTCATTGGAACGCTTCTGGGCATCTTTAAAAAATCCCAAATATCCAAAAAAACTATACACGAAAATTCCAGAAAAAACATGCACACCAACCTGCACCATAACATGTTCACGTCGGTATTGTTGTAACAAACACCGTTGTTCTTGCAAAGCCTTTCAGATTCAGGCGCATTGCATGGTTTATCATTTGTGAGATTTGGATCGAACCAGCCTGAAATTTGACGGAGTTTCTCATTGGCTAGGCGTCCGAATGTACATAATATTTAGCAGTGAAAGTTACAACACTAGATATTTTGTTGAAATAACATAAAAACTCACGTGGTGCTAAGGAGAGTTGGATGTGACCCATAGAACGTTTGTGCCCTTTCTGCTTTCTCGGCCCGTGGTCAAATCTGAACGGCAAAAAGGTTCAGTAAACGTGAACATGAGCATAAACGTCAGCATAAACATGAACGTGACGTTGAGCTTAAACACGTTGGTGAATATAAACATGAACGCGGACTTAGGGTGATATTTTCGAAACGGTGTAAAGGTCAGTTGGGTGTAAAGGTCGGTGGAAAGCTCGGTCGACAGCTCAGTGTGATAGACCTCGATGTAAACTTGAAACATTCCACGTTAATAACAGGCAATGTTTTTTCACGTTTACACCGAGCTACGCCGACCGAGCTTTCGACCAAATTTTACACCGACCTTTGCGCCCAACTGACCTTTACACCGTTTCGAAAATTTAACCCTTAAACGCGATCATGAACATAAACGTGAGCCTCAGTTCGAACGTGAGTAAATATTACAAACATGCGCGCAAACATAAGCATAAAGAATATACGATTTTACCTGCATTCGTACAGTGTTTCGTGCTCTGTTTTGAATCCTTCGATGGTGAGACGCGATGAAACTGAGACAACATCGTGCTCTACAGTCAGATTTGGATCGGGTTTGGACGGATTGGGGAGTGGCTGAAGAGAAAAACTTGTGTGAACGCTGAACTTTATGGTCCGGTTTGACCTCTGCTTGTACATATCAGGGTTGATCGTGGCCTTTGGGATTTAAAATAGTAAGCTGATGATTTTTAAAACCTTCAGCTCCGATTCACCCTGCCAACGAAACGCATAGCTTCAGTGGTATTGCAGGGTCGCACTATGCGATTACACAAGCGTCCCGACCTTGCATACTGTGTGTGATAGACAGAGTCGAAACCAATAAGCAAAAATATACAACGAACAAAATCACAGTGCCAGCCGATCACGCACCGTTTCAGCATTATTTTCGCCGTCTATTCTCCACCAACTGATCTGTGGGTCTTCGAGTACTTCGCCCCCGCTGGTTGTGCACGCAATTCGTACATGTTCACCACCGTACAGCTGTGATCGGGTGCTGGATTGCACGTGGTTGTTGAGTTCGTGGTCTGTATATTTGAATGATGTTTCACGTGCGTGTCTTGGGATTCTAATATGGCCATGTGGTGCAATGGCGCTGACGATGACCTAATGCATCGCCAGTCTGTAAAAACAGATCGATTGAAAGGTTCCGTGAACACGAATGTGCAAATGGGAACATGTTTGTAAGGGCGGGCTAAGGCTAAATCCGGAAATCGGAACCCGGAAATATTTCCGGAAAACGCATTATTTTTGCACGTCAATTCTTGCGTTTTCCGGAAATAATTTCGGAGCCCAGAAATGTTTTGTATTTTTGCATGCAAACTATTTCCGGGTTCCGGGTTCCGGATTTAACCAAGTTCACCCTAAGCTGAGGTTTTATTTTGAGGCCACCTCCACACGAAGCCTGACCCAAATTTCAGAAAACCGGTCCTGAACTCACGTCTTTCCAGCTCGATTTCAAACGTAGTGACCGCTTTGGTCACTTTTGGGGGAGATTCGTGGGTCATAATAATGGAATAACTGATATTTTCTGATTGCACTTTCTGCTGTGAATATCTTTGGTGAGTTGACAACAAAAATAATCGGCTTCTGAAAATAAAATGGAAATTATTCACAATTATATACTTTTCCATGAAACGATGACAATGCAATTTTTCAAGGGTTTTCCGTATGTACTTTTATTCTCGATTGATCTGGAAAAAAGTAAACACCATGCATGTAATTTGCCGAATAAAAACGTTTTTGAGTCAAATCTACCTAAAACGCGTGGTGGGAAAACAAACAATACCGAAAAGGCGTCGACTGGTATGCCTCAGATCGCCATAGAGCTGGAGCACAACAGAGGTGACTAAGCACTCGCACCAATGCAAAGCCTCACTCAACCCACATGGATACCTGGCTTAATGCATACCAAGGCGCACGTACATTACGTACATACATAGGTATAGTCGTGTGCAGACGACATAAAGCAATGTGTGCAAACAGGTTATGTACATATGTAAGTATACCTACAGCGCCGTCACAGCTGTCAACCCAAATATGTATACCATAAGCAGACTAAAAAAAATTAAGCGATTTTCTGCCCGCCGCTGTAGTCCTTGCCAAACACACTAAACACGAGCGGGACAATGTCTCTCTTGGTTTGCTTTAGGCGCTGCACAAAAGTTTCGTGTGAGAAAGAATTTATATGTGAGAGCAAAACTGTGTCACCAAGGTCACCAGATTGTGCTTGTGTTCGAGTTGGGGTGTGCAAAGTTGGTTATCTCCAATCATCATCACGTATGGGTTGGGTGACATATATGTATAGTTCTGTGTGACAACATTTTCTTGAAAAACTCGGCTGCAAACATGTGACTATGATGAAACGGGTACACTTTAAATTCCTGAGATGTAAGCTGCGGACATAAACAGTTGGGCCTGAGTTTCTCAACAGAAGTCGTATGACGAAATTTGGAACTGGCTTACGCTCATGTCGTCTACGCACATCGTCAACTCTCGTCATCAACTGAACCCTGCCATTGTGCATTTCGCTTGCTCATTCAGGGCTGCTTGACTTGACTATTTACATTGACGACAAAATACATAGTTTGCTTAGAAATGACGATAGCAGGCCAAAATTATGAACTCCGACGTTCAGGAAACAGGAAAACAAGATGAAAACTTCTGATAAAGGATTTCCTAACATTTTCTTCGATTTATAGCAAAGAAGCGAACTTTGGACCATGACGTAATTTTAAGACGCAATGCGTTTAAGATTGGGGGACGTGCATAGCCAAGTTAGCGCATCTGCGAATTTGAGCGGCGCTTGTTGCTGAATGAAAACCAATGTGGTGAACCAAGCTGGTGTCTGCCAAAATGAGCATGTGAGAACCGTCACAATTTATTCACAGCCAGTCGCAGATAGGCGTCAACGTTGAGGAAAAGCAAACAAAACATAAAATGCTATGACGATACAATGGTGTTGTGGGAATAGAACTTGGTCAAACCAGGCAGGCGCTAGTGCATCACACAGGTTACAACAGCAAACCATGTTTTATTGAACGAGTCACGTAAGGCATGTCGTGTGATGGTGCGATGATTTTTATCAGTAACCGACAAGCGTGCCTTATGCTCCCTCCCATACTACATGTTGTACATAATGTATAGTCCGTCCACCAGCTCATGGCACTTGTGTTGCTGCTGGCTGGTTTGTTCCCTTCCTCCACGTTCTAATGAAAGAGAAATTGAGTGCGACCGATTTTGCAAAAAACTAAAATAATAATAAAATGTGTCGAAAAAGATTGAATTCGATCAAATTTTAAATTAAAATTAATTAAAATCGATAAAACACGTCGAACCACAATTTAGGAGCAAAAATAATTTTTTTCGGAAACTCAATTTCTCTTTCATTAGAACGTGGAGGAAGGGAACAAGTCGGCCAGCAGCAACACAAAGTGCCATGAACTGATGGACGGACTATACTTCTGGAGTTACACACATTGCCTTTCGTGGGCAAGGGCGGAGACGAGCTCACTGGCCTGCGGTTGACTCACAGCGCAAGCAAAATTGTTCTGGAATGATCGGAATGTGTTCTCTGCTAAATTTAAAAAGAATCCATAAAGTTTTATGAAAAACATTGCTGAGAAATGACGCAATCAGCTTGAAATCATCACAAAAGAGTATTTTGGGTGGATGTGAGCATGTCATACAAGTGTACATCTACCTGTATCTTATACGTTATTTACTTACATACTCACTGGGAAGGACTTGTGGTTTTTCCACAAGTCTTTACGTGGTTTTTTAACAAGTCATTTGTAAAACTGGAGCCACTTAAAGACTTGTAAAATTAAGCAAAAGACTTGTGGTTTATAACACAGCGGCATAGCAGTCCCAAAACCACAATTAACTTGTGGTTTGTACAAATTGCTTGTGATTTCTTCGGTCGTTTACAAGTTACTTGTAAATGTTTCAAACATTTTAATCTCGGTTCGTGCACATTTTATTCCCCTTTACTCTCCTTTACACAGCAAGATCATCCACAAACAAGATATAAATTTGAAATATAGAAGTAAAAAACGCGAAATATGAAGAAAAAAGCTTTCAAATGGTACATGCGTACCAAAATACTGGACTAAAAAACAAAGCAATTTTGCTCAAACAACTTGAAAACAAAGCAGAGTTTGGTTTGAATAGAAAATTTTTGTATTTTTATCACTCAAATCACAAACCGATGGCGATCGTTATGTGGTGCACAGCACTGCTGGGTGCGAATCGGTAAGCGTAGCTCTAGCACCGCTGGGCTGATATGGCCGCTGGATAGACTGAAGTCTGAAAGAGTGAAATGTCAAGTGAGATTGAAGGGTAATTCAGTTTGAACACCACATGTCAAAAGGCAAACGATGCGTATGATAAGTGAATGCATTGATCGGCGGAGTTGTTTGCTTCACTTTGGTAATTCATTGACAAATTTGATCGGCACGAAAACTAACCTAAAAATTGGCGCTGAGAATTCGGTCCAGGCGTTTTCGTGAAAAGGCCGAGCCCGACCACTTTTATCACTTGATGGACAGCGGAACGAGCGAGGTATTGGGTGTCGTCTGAAGGCGTTCTGTTTTGATTTCGAAACGGATGTGACGCAGAGTGAAGCATAAAAATTTTAGCAACTGAAAACCAACCATCATCGAAGTCCTCAGGCTTCGCTGTTGAAATTGAGACTTCCAAGTAGATTTCAAATACATACGTAGCCACATTGAACTGCTTTCGGCATAACAAACATCGTGCGCAGTATCAAAACACCAAATACAGCAAAGAGTTAACTTGAAAATTATCCAGTTTGGCGATCTTAAGCCAAGAAAAATGTTTCATTGCAATTCCCGCTTTTTCTGGCAGAACCACAAGTGATTTGTTGTTTTGTTACAAATAACTTGTGGTTTTTACAAGTGTTTTGTGATTTATCGACAAAACCACAAGACTTTCACTCAAATACCACAAGTAATTTGTGGTTTCGTCATAACCACAAATCGACTTGTGGTTTTAAAACCACAAGTCCTTCCCAGTGAGTACTCTCCAACTATCATTTTTCAAACACACATTCAGCGCGCAATATCCACCCAAATGTGCGTAACAATGTAAATACATGCAGAGATGCATGTACAAGTTGTGGTGCAAGTTCACTGAATCACCAAATGTGTACATTATCTAATAAAAAAATGTGCGGAGCGCACAAAAGTGGGATTTTCTTCATCATGCGAATGTGAACTATAGATACCTAAAGTACTATGTACCAGGCATCACAAAGAGGTATTGACGAAGGAAGCGATCATAGTCAAGCAAACAACATACGATGTCGTCGAAGTTTTTGTAATTGTAAAAACATGACCACGTTTTTAGGGAGTTTTTTTAGGGAATGAGCTTTACGGTAACCAACGAGCCACGCGTCCTGAATCAGCCGTGTGAAATTAGGCATGTTACCCTCACGGGCCGCCCAAAAATGCTAACTTCCGGCGTCCCAAAATATCAGTTTCAATTGCATCCCACTCAGTGCAGAAGCTTTTGGAGCGTCAAATTCAATGAAACACCCGCCCGGTGTGGGCGGCTTCCCGCCCTCAACTGCAGTCAGGCGCGTGACTGATAAATAAATAAAAGGATTCAAAAAACTGTTCAAGTAAAAGGGTTTTCGTAGGTTCATCCCGATCCCACCACGCATATGTTGCGCAGCTTGTCATTCGAACCGATATCGACATGCGCGTGACGTTTTGCGTAAACGCTGTATCTATTTTCAAACAGAGATTTCTAAAAAAAGTCAGCAGAAATGTCGTGTGGGCAAACATCAGTGCCCCCCAACACTGCACGTTCAGACAAAAAAACATGTGACAGTGGGACGAGATATAGTGCCTTGAGTTTGTTGACCACGTGGTCCCACACTGACGCACGGCGCAGAAAAACGGCTCAAATTTCCCGGTTATGACGTTCTTTAAAAAGTACACATGCGACATTTTCATGATTTAAAGTCACGCCAACCTTAAGTTCCCGGAAGTTGCTTGTTCAATCAGATCTACAGTATGCGCCATGAACCAGTAAAATGCTCGCCAACGCTAAAATCATTGGGATGTGGACCGTCAATACATTATTTATAACAGACGTGGATCGAAACACGTTCATAGTTGGGTTCCGTAGTGACACCCACCACCATATTGTGTGTACTGCGTAACATTGACTGGTCTTTTGTTTGGGACTTTCACCTGTCCAGCATCTGTAACATAATAGCATTATAATGCAGATGGGTGAGGAAGTAGATTAGTTATCATCCCACGTATGAAATAACTCACGCACGAAAACAAAAACAAGGAAAAAACTCGACGACAGAGTTTCCGTATGAGTTTCCAGTGACATCAAAGTCGCATCACGAAATAAAGAAAAAATGCAGCATCAGAAGTCCTTTATCAAATGAAAGGCTGACTCGTGTTCAGAAGCTGTCGAGGTGTATGACATGGCTGCGAATACCCAAACAAAAAAGCAAAAAAATCCTTTTGAGTCGTTTTCATAGAGCTTTTAGCTTGATTTTAACGACAGACAGCCGGCATCCATCAATAGAGCGTTGGTGGCAGCGCGCAACAGAGGTCACGCAACAAAACAAATAAAGATATGTGACAGCTCCCGGCATTGGGTTCATGAACATATTAATACCAGTTGTCGGGGAGCTGAAATAAAGCAGTTGCCCAAAAGAAAATCTCATACGAGCATGACACGAATGTTTTACGCAAAAATTCGAACCGTCAGGCATTCAACCACGTCATAAATCAGTTACTGGAATCCACCCGAATTTTGACGAATGAAAATTTTCAAATTTTCACTCACTCACTCAAATTTTCACATTGAAAATGTAAGCGCACATCTTTAAATTCACAGTCTGCATGACCCTAATAATAACCATGATTCATACTATACTTTTATCGGTGCCCAACGCCCTTGAAGCCATTCAAAAAAACAGCAATAAAATGACGATGTGTCCAGTGCAATGTGCCGTTTACAGGGCCATCTTTTCATTTTCAGTTCATATTCAGACTCCGCCCGAAACAGATCTGCGAGTTGCTTGTCTGCGCGTGCACATCCAGTACTCAACAAACGTTTTCTCAAATATTGGTGTTTTTTTGACAGACATCTGCACAGAGACACGCCCACAGAACACTCCAATCCGACAATCAGACAACAATGGATTGATATTGCGAAACCTGGCGGCAACACATTTTTGTACCGTAACCAACATACAGTCTGTCTGGGAATAGCAAGTGCTCGGAGGTGCCACAACTTATGCACGTTTGTTCTTGAATGAAAAATATTTAAAAGAACGAGGAAGGAACGGAGCTGTATGAAGCAATAAAACAATTGTTGGTCAAACGATAAAAGACCTTTGAGTGCACGCTCGCGTTGCGCAATACTGGGTTTGAAGGCGTGTTGGCTTTCTCAGCTCTATTTGCTCTCACGCCACGGTGTGAACCGTGAAAATGCATCTGTACATCAGTGGTATTCGTTAGTTAAATTTCTAAACATATGATTTTCCTGTGTGCAGAGTGCAGACAGGAGGAACAAGTCATCACACCAGTAAACTTGTCATCACAAGACGTTCAGAGCCCATCATTCACCGAAAACCAGACAAAAAGTTAGAGTAGCTTAAAGGGCGTTTTCCGGTTTCCGGTCGCAGTAAAACGGGCTCCAATTAGGGCAAAATCCGGAAGCCGGATGATTGTGAGAGCAACTTCCGGAAACCGGAAAAGGCATCTAGGAAAACCGGATTTGAAGCCAAATCCATGAAACTGTAAACCGGATAACGGATGATTGAAAAAGCAGCCTTGGCCTCGCGAACCAGGAAGTCCGGCTTAGTCAGATAAATACCGAGTGCACGGCCATCTGCCAAACAGACAAAACTGATCACAAAAGTTGGACATAAACATTAATATCGCGCCGTTTCGTAAATGGAAAAACTCTGTTTCGAACGCATATACTGTACATGGAAAAAGTATGTAATTGCAACATAGTCAAGCAAACAGTATGAGTAACTTTTATTGCTGCGGAATTCCGTGACGGCTTTCAGTACACTATCCTGACCAAAGAATATAGTTTGGCAACACATTGGAACGAATTAAAATGAGTTTGATTGCCAGATGAGACTCACTTCCAGACTGCTTTTGTACCGCTGATGAAAACGAATTTTAAAAACGTGTGGTGCTTTGTGATTGAGATTGAAAGATCCAAGAGCTCGCGTACATGAGATAATGTACTGAGTACATACTTCTGTAACTGCGCGGTGAGATATACGTACCACACCGTGCTCATGGACTTCGCGGTATGATGACAAAATTCGAGAAACAAAGTTTTTTTCGGACGTCCTAGTGCATTGGTATACGAGGTATATGTATACATATACCTATACATGCGTAAGGCACCCATGGTTGTACATTTTTGTCACCGCATACGCTGACGCATGCGAGTGTTTATTACTAATGTGCATGTACATTATGTTTTGGTGTCCAGAATGCTCTGAAAGTACCACGGTACAGGCACGCATTCCGTGGCAGGTGTTGCCAGAGTGATGATAGCAAACTGAGTCAGCAGGAAAGCAATTAGCGTGTGTACTGACGAGTTTGTTTTGTAACGTACCAGTGATGGGGATTCAGCATCAAAATCTGCTACAGGCGCTATTCGTTATACAGCGATATCAATGGGACAACAGAAAAATTATCGAATGAATAGCTGATTCAGTACTTGTGGGGGACAACCAAGAGGAAAAAGGGGAACAAATTGACAGAGCATCGTATGTATGCTTTCGTGTGGAGTGAAAATGGCTTTTTTGTACGGTACACGCAACCTTCGAGCTTGCATTGTTGTTTAATGTCACATAATGTACGCCTTATGCTGTGTGGGGCCTTTTCTTGCAAGGGGCGAGACGAGCGGCAAGGGGCGAGCAGCGGCGAGAAAAACAGGGGCGAGAAACGTGTGCAAAAAGAAATGCACCACGTTTAAAGCGGCCCCGCCGCTGTTGTTTTTTTCGTTTTCGACCTCGGTTTTTTCACTTATACCGTTTGTTGGCATCGAGATCAAGAACATTAGTTTTGACGAACTCACCAAAATGGCTATTACCCACCGAAATCGATCCCCCGACATGGCCGCACGGGAACAAACTATCCCAATATTGATGCACTATGTGTGCATGGAAATCAGGATTTCCAAAGCAAAATTCAAATCACAGAGCTGTGGTATAGGCGGCGCGTTACGGTAGGTTGACAAAACATTTGTTATTTACAAAAGAGCTAATGTTTTATCGGGCTACCGTAACCCGCCGCCTATATCACGCCCCAGTGATTTTGAATTTCTCTTTTCATTCCTGATCATAATGTGAAAATGTGCATCAATATCGGACAGCTTTGTTCCCGATAGACCATCTTGGCTGATCGATTTCGGTGGGTAATCGCCATTTTGGTGGTGAAGTTGGTCAAAAACTAATGTTCTTGATCTCGATGCCAGCAAACGATATACGTGAAAAAACCGAGGTCGAAAACCAAAAAAACAATAGCGGCGGGGCCGCTTTAAGGCTAGGCGGCGTCAAATTCTGATACAATTGTAACGGTTGTTGCAAAACTAATGTTTCACGGCTAACAATTACATATCCGCCGCCCATCGAGCGGCTTTATAAACATCTTTTATGGGAAAAACAACTGTACCAGGATGGAACGTCAACACAATCGACATTCCACGAAACATTACGCTGCAAACTGAAGAGCGGTGACACCACAAACACCGAAACCAAGCGGTGATCAGGCTGATGCAAGCCATTTTCACCGCCTGAATTTCGGGATTGACTTCATTGTGCATCAAGATCTGTCTGACGGACCTTTTTGACGCACGTTGACGCGTCTTGATGCATCATGATGTTTTTCTCTTATACTCCTGCATCATGATACATCATTGTGCGTCAAAATGCTTCACCAGTATTTTTTTTCTTGTGAGCATGCTGCAATTGCAGTTATTGTTATTAAGATAGTAACATGTTTTATCATAAACGTGTGGCATTAATATGTTTCTTCAAATGTCGTTACTGCCAACAACATCACGTGGCCGCGGCAGATTACATCATTTCTGATCCAATTTCGTCTCGCAATTTGATATCGCTGCTTGTTTTTAGGCTCATGCTGTTCAAGCCGTCCGGTGTCGCGTGCCGGTGAAGGAAGGAGCCGATGCATCGGATACGCTCGATGGACCCGAACAGCACACAATGCACGTTGAAATACAAGGTAATTAACGTTACTTTCCGCGTTAATGTCCAACCATAACAATGTCATGTACTCACTCTGAACGTACTTAATCAGAGATAGAAGTGCCGATGGCAGCTGCAAGGACGCACGAAAAAGCAGCAAAACAAACTAGGCCGACTGTGAGCGACGCAAACAAGGCAGCGGCACAATTGACGAACCAGGTAAAAACTAAGAAACCTTGTACACATATGTGGTACTTGTACCACACATATAAGTTAAGCCAAATATAAGTTACCCCGAACAGCCGACGACGAAATCGAAAGCGGCCAGAACTGTGCGCAAACCGTGTCCGCTGAAGACCGCGAACTGGAATCAGCCAACCTCGCAGAACGGCTGGGAAGTAAGTCCTGCTGTCCATGCACCACGTGCTCCACCACAGTTATTAAATAATTTTGAACATGCCACTCACAACGTGAACGCACAAAAGAAACGTTGCAGTTCCGCCACGCCAGCCACCCACGCTGCCAAAAATGGACGCCAAAGTGCTGCACGACAGTCAGAAACCGGGAATCTATTCCGATTTCCCGTACTGCGTTCCCGAACTGGCGGAAAAGTCATTATACATGGCATGTGCAACAACAGGTAATTGACACAAATTTGCAACAAATGACTTGAAAAATTCTTTGTTTCACAAGAAATGTTCCATAAACGACGCGAACGGGGTTGCAGAAAACACCGTCCGCCTGCACCGTTATGAGCACAGCGAGACGGTCAACCGCATGATGGTTCCACCATGCGACCGAACAGAGCCGTACACAGCTGCGGACTGGCACAAACGGCCAAACATGGTGTTCTTCCCGATGAACGGAGGTAAAATATAAAAAAATGTAATATAAAAAATTTAGGACAAAAGTGCTAAGAATTACAGTATTTCAGACGTGACGGACGAATTGATCAAAGCGTCCAAACTGCCCGGCAGACACCATCTGTCAGAGTGGCCTCTGATCGTGACCCTGTATGACGCGTTTGTGTTGAACGAGGTCATCAATGCCGGCAAACAACCGACGACGGAAAACACAAATGAACAAGTGACGTATGTGCGCGAAGGAAGTGGGGTTAGCTATGATTTGTTGCAAACCACTATCTAAATTTGCTACCGAGGAATACATGTTACAAAAATCATGGTTGAACCCCAGGTGACGCACAGAATCAAACACGACGACCTGGATTTCGAATCAAAGTACTACCCCGGAATGACGGTGATGCAGGTGTTGCTGGCTCGTTGCGTGACCTGCAAGGTACATACTCTTTCACTGCAACGTCTCACAGATACATAACAATATCAGGCGCATGAACATGTACGTATCTGTTTCAGAAATTCCTTGTGCGCAACATGGACATGCCGCCGAAGAAAGGAGAATACCGATGGTTCTTCGTGACACAAGAAAGCACGATCAAGAACGGCGAATGGCATCACACGCTGCAGTTGGTGCATTGCAACCACGAATCTGTGTTCAAAAGGTACGGAATATGATGACATCGCATAGTAAAAGATAAGTCGACGCAAAATAAATGGGAATTGAATTTAGGTACCCGTATGTACACCTGCTGTATGACGGAGAGCAGGGCGACAGATACAAATGGGTGCACATGCACGACGCCACCGCGCAGTACATCCGAAACTCGAACAAAAACGAGAAACGAAAAGTGCTGCGGCAGCTGTTCAACATATTCGGCTGCGATTATCGCAAATACGTCGAACCGCTGAGCATCGATGAGGAACACAACGGTAGGCCGTCCGAAGACCACGACCCATCCAAGTCACCGTAAAAGGTATGTATGAAATACAGAGATTAATATGAGAACGATTATTTGTGTGTTTTCTGCTTTTTACGCTTCGCTTCGCTGTATTTTTCATCGTTACTTTTTGTTTGTCGCTCACTTTTTGTCCCTTGTCGGTGATCTCACCAATTATCAAATTGTGCGCGATCATATAATTTGTATGTACATAACACAGAGATTTAGATGAACACCATAGTTTGTGCTTTCTGGTTGCTACATTTCTTTTTTCATGCTGACTTTTTCTTTGTCGCTGAAATTTGTGGTCCTTCTCGGTGTTTTTATGAATGAATAAATTGTGCGCGGTCTTTTCATTTCTATGTAATACAGGCTTCACTAAAGTGAAAACCATATTTTGTGGCTCTTCCGTTTCGTATTTTTGCTGTTTTTCTTCCCGACTTTTCCTTTGTCGCTCAATTTTTTGTGCTTTCGCTGCAAACTTATGAATAATTAAATGGTGCACGATCCTTTTATTTTATGTCTCTGGTCAAGTCTATATAAATTTCCACATAACTATACTATGAACACAAGTTTATCACAAAGCCAGTGGCACAGTGCTCCTTCTCAATGTAGGCCGTGTGGAATTCGCGAGGCTGGTGCAGCTCTGCAAAAGTGATTCTTGTTAAGTGTTTTTGCATCGCATGCTCATGGTGCATTTGCACTGACGATGACCTGGTGCACCATGATCCGCTTAAATTAGGTCGAAAGAGACAACATAAAAACACGCATTGAATAACTCACGTTCTTGGTTGCTGGGGTTGGAAGTAAAACGTTACTTCAATGGGTAGATGCAGCCATTTTGGCCCTTATGTAATTTGCCTTGCCTTCTCCAAAAGTCTGGTAGAAGCCACGCACGAGCGGCTCGTTTTTGATATGAAAACGACGAAAATGATGCTGTTCGACCCTAACACCGTTTAGCCTGGCAGACCGGATAG
>JASAMV010007034.1:0-33793 GCA_030248065.1 Rhynchonema sp. JSB1_4
TACAGTATTATGGTTGTCGGGTAGTTCGTATTCGTATGAATTCGTAGCCCATTCGTAATTCGTAACCCATTCATGCGGGAATATGAAATTCATTGACCGTGTAATCAGGCCATGTAAATTTAATCTTAATTTTAGTTTAAAGCTGACCGAAACTGGTATCTGTCAAGCCTGTCACAAAATATATACTGCCCAGAGAAGCTTGTCGTTGTGTTCTTGCGATGATTCAACCCGTGGTTGCCGTCACAGTGTGCTTGTGTTCAAATTTGAACCGCCCCCCTCAATGTGGTGGGAACAAAGCAGCGGTGGAACACACAGCTGCTGTATTTTTTTATGAAGCTTGCACGTGCACGCCTTTGACACCGTTTCAGCACGGTGTTGGGCCTGGGCACGTGTAGTGCGCCACTTTTCAGGCCCAGAAGTTCAGGCCCGACCTTTTCAGGCTGAGTTTTTCAGGCCCGGCCGATTCAGGCTCAGGAGATTTGACTCATTTACAGGCTTAGGATTAGGTTCCAGCCGGCTGAGCCTGTGCGCGGAACTGAACCGTCGCACCAGGGTTGAAAAAAAATTTTTTTATTAGAGCACTGTTTTTTTAAAAAAAACACAAAAAAATTATTTTTTTCTGAAAATTTTTTTTTATTAGAAAAAGTAGCGCAAACGTCGTTTCAGGTGAAATGGAGGCGCTACACAAAAATTTTTTTAAAACTCAAAATTTTTCGTCACGTGACCCCTTACGTGGGGATCATCAACGTATGTACGAAGGCGATTCGGTTATTCTGGCAGGATCTGAACGTGACGCAGAATCTGAATCTGAATCTGAACATTTTTGGAAGAATTAGGCGATCTTGTTTTCCCGAAAAACTCGTGGTTTTAATTTAAAAAAACAGAATATCTGGCTCTTCAAAAAAAATTTTTTTAAATCGTTTTTAATTAACCACTGTTTTCTTTGAAACAACCCTGCGTCGCACAATACTGGGCAGGCCTCGTCCGACGTACGCTGTAATTCTTCAATTACATCTTTCTAAGTGGCCGCTGCTTTTTTACCGCTGTTTTGTTCCCGCCACACGTGGTGGGTTGGACTATGTAACTAACATTTGATAGCATTTGCCGGCGCCCAACTTCAAGCACTGCTGGTAATCACCGTTCAGAAGGCACCTGCAACGAACACGACACAAATCGGAGCAGTTTTAGCAACCCTTATGCCACTCGCTTATGCACTTTGTCTTGCATTATACCCTGACAATACTTTTGAGTTGCCTGATCCGTAAAGGTCGATTTAAACTTCTGACTTCCGGGAAGTAGAAGTCAAAATCGGGAGAAGTCACTACCACACAGAAGTGCCCGGCAGAGGCAGTGATTACCTGTTCCGCTCTGTCCATTGACCGCTTCCTGCCGTCTACTGTTCGTGCTCTGCTCATGAGCTGACCGAACGGGCAGTCACAAATTTCTGACTGCTACTGCCGGGCAGTCAGAGTATAAACCGACCATTAAGCGCACGCAACAGGCTTATTCGCAGCATTTCGCAAATCACTACTTTGCACGTGTGTGTTGAGTGGCTGGCTGTCACGTGACCGTTGCAGCTAACACACGCATAATGCGCTTTGCGGATCAGGCAACGCGTTTGAAAAATTTCACCAAGACTATATTATCAGTGTATACGTTTATGTATCTTATGTATATGTACAGTATATTTATTTCGATCTGAATGTCAGGAAAATGCCGATTGGATATTAATTAAGATACGCTTCGACAACTATACACACTGCTTTCGCTTGCTGAAACAACTCGCTGAGGTTCCCTGCGCCTTAAAGGGAAATTGCACATTACTAATCGCCTTTCAAACTCTACAAGTGTTTAGACAGTCGTGTGGGCATCATGAAAGTCAAATCACTTGGTACAAACTCTCAAACATGTACCCAGGAGAAGCAGTTTAAAGGGAACAATCGGGAAGAAAATTCGGCGCGGACCGGCCGAATTTCCACCTGCGCATTCAGGCAAATTGCCTGATCAAAAAGCTGTCAAGGCGACAGAATGTTTCGCACGATTCTTGAAACTCACTAACTATAGAATTTCGCTTTTCTTTATATTTCGAATTTCGACGAATTGTTCCAGCGTGTCTGCTAAATGTTTCATGCTCTGCTTGTCGCGCTGGAACAATTCGTCGAAATTCGAAATATAAAGAAAAGCGAAATTCTATAGTTAGTGAGTTTCAAGAATCGTGCGAAACATTCTGTCGCCTTGACAGCTTTTTGATCAGGCAATTTGCCTGAATGCGCAGGTAGAAATTCGACCGGTCCGCGGGGCAATTTTGTTCCCAGTGGCGTGTCTTACACGGACTCTCCTGGGTACATGTTTGAGAGTTTGTACCAAATTATTTGATTTTTGTGATGCCCACATTGCTGTCTAAACACTTGTAAAACTTGAAAGGCGATTAGGAATGTGCAATTTCCCCTTTAAAGGGTGTGTCTAACGTCTCTTAACCCCATGTTTTATTGGGTGCAATCAAAAGATGACCCCGACAGGCCGCCGTGTGCAAAAAAACGCGTCTTCTAGCTATCTAAATCGCGAAATATTGAGGGTTACTTTTCGAATTAAATCAATTTCCGGACACAAAACTCCAGGCGCTTTTGAGTGCGCGCTGCTAACGTTTGGCGTTTTTCTGCTGAAACATTGCATGTTTAAGCGCGGCTCAGCCGCCTATACAATGCACGCAAACGCTCAACACACAACGCTCTGGCTGCTGGCTTGACTGTGGACACAATGAATGTTTCATTTAACCCACAGAAGCTGGTTTGTGTGCGTTTCGCTTCGTAACTTTTCCTGTCTGCTCAGTCTGAATTTTGTGTCCGGAAATTGATTTAATTCGAAAAGTAACCCTCAAGATTTCGCGATTTAGCGAGTTAGAAGTCGCGGTTTTTTTGCACACGGCGGCCTTTCGAAGACGTCTTTCAATTCCACCCAACAAAACATGGGGTTAGGAGACGTTAGACACACCCTTTAAAGCCTCCAGCTCTTCACACCAAACAAGAAAGAGAAAGACGAAAAAATGTAACAACGCCGCATACTAACTGCGTCGGCGGCAGTTTGCATTGAGCTCCACCCCCGAGCAAACACTGAATTGCCTGCGGCAGCTGCCGATTGCCGTTGCATCTGAGTGTGGTTTTACATTTCCATTTCCACAACAACGCGCCACAAAACGGCCCTTTCCTGTTGCTTTTGTTGAAAAATTAGTTGCTCAAGCAGTTTTTTTGAATGACAACAGTCTTCGGAGCTCTATACTGTGTTTGGGAGGAACAAACCGCACAAGAAATGGTAAAAAAAATATGTACGCGCCTAATGAGCAAAACCAATCATATGCAAGTAGGTAAATCGTGGTCTGTACTGTACCACGCGTCCCGTCACTCATTGGGTGGAATTTTCGAGACGGTGTAAAGGTCAGTTGGGCGTAAAGGTCGGCGTAAAGTTCGGTCGAAAGCTCGGTCGGCGTAGCTCGGTGTAAACGTGAAACATTGCCTATTAACGTGGATTGTTTCAAGTTTACACCGAGGTCTATCACACTGAGCTGTCGACCGAGCTTTCCACCGACCCCTACGCCCAACTGACCTTTACACCGTTTCGAAAATATCACCCATTGTGTATCATCAAATAAACTGTATAAAAATAATGGTTGAGTGGTGTTCGCATTATGTAATAATAACAGCAGTGAGTTTTGCCCGTTTCGGCCTGTTTTCACAGACGGGCGAGGGTGCCAGGCCTCGTCGGTGCGAACACTTCGAGCCAATTGACCTCAAAAAGGACCTCGAGCAGATCTATAAGTGCTCGAGTAAAACATCACTGCTGCGCACAAAAAGTTCAAGCCGGCAAAACATACACTACTGTTGTGCTGCAATCGTCTCGTGCAGTCATCAAACAGTTGCGCATCTGGTCACAGTTCTGCTGTTGAGCCTGAGAATTCATGAGATGGTGTGAGATTGTATGATTTTTTGAGAAACGAACAATGAAAATAATCAAACAAGGACTAAAAAACAAGACACTGATATACTTTAGTTTACCTACCTGGCTAATTCCCAGCACAGCGCAAATAATCAGGACTCGTGAAATCATTTTCCGCAAGCTCCTTGCTGTAGCGTGCGGTCTTGGTATTTTATTTAACTTCTATCCAAAATAAAGAGCATTTACAAGACAAAATGCGCAGAGGTTTGCGGCCTGCCAAAAACTCCCTTAGAACTACATACGTATACATACGTATTGTACAAGTACTGAGTGGGTTGAAGACCTTTACAAACGAGGATTTCCAGAGTGTTTACTTAGATTTTTTACAGCATTGCTGTTGCCGTTTTTATTTAATTGTTAGATATCATTACCGGTTTCTTTTCAAAACCCGCTGTGCCCAGAAGATCTTTGAATAATATTCGGTTCCGCGATCTGTAAGATGTTATAGGTGTTGCCTGCGCGTTCTAATGCAATCAATACCATACATCAAACCTTCGTGGACCCGAAAACCAAGTTAATTTCCAACTAACACTCTTGTGACGTCCGCTGCCGTTAAAGTCAATAAACAGAGAATCATCAAAATATTCTGCATGGTGTGGCTACCGTACACTTCTTTATAACTGCCCATAGTCAAAGCGAGTCAACATGGCTGACAGTCAAACTACTGTGTGCACGTGAAGGCAATTTTGCCATTTCGCTCTGTTTTGTGCAATAGTACAATGTACTGTACCTACCTTGGAGTTCATTTTGGCCAATACTATTAGTGTCAACGCACCTGCCTTTGTTTCGTGCAAACGCAGCCGATTTGTGCACATCTGCTGTGCAACACACACATACAGTATAGTCCGTCCATCAGCTCATGTCACTTTCTGTGGCTGCGCTGGCCGGCTTATTCCCTTCCTCCACGTTCTAAAGAAAGAGAAACTGAGTGTGACCGATTTTGCAAAAAAAAACTGAAAAAATGATAGAATAAGTCAAAAAAATTTATTCGATCAAATTTAAAATAAAATAAAATAAAAATCGGTAAAAAAACCCGTCGATTTCATAAAAAATCACAATTTAGGAGCCAAAATAATCTTTTCGGAAACGGAAATTTCTCTTTCATTAGAACGTGGAGGAAGGAAACTAGTCAGCCAACAGCATCACATAGTGACATGAGCTGATGGACGGACTATACTGTGCTGTGTTGGATGCGTGCAAAGTGTAGCGTCCCGACATGGGCCCAGAGCACGATGAAATGATGACATAACACATTGAGCAAGTTCATTACCTAGCGAGAGCTATAATTGACATGCTGCTGCGTGCGCACGAACCACACGCGCAGGCACAAACCCACTTGTGCCGCGGTCCGGGGACATCGTCGCGCGTATTTTCAACTAGCTTGGGTTTAGCCTAAGGCTTAGGCTTAGGCTTAGGCCCACGCTTCGGCTTAGGCCTAGGCTTCGGCTTCCAGCTTTCCCCAGCAGCCGGATTCTGTGCCCGATTTGAGCAATGCCTTTAATATGAGTCTCGACAAAGTGTGTGTCCCTAACCATTGAAAAATTTTTCTCTTCAACCCTGCCCCAGTACTAAACTTTGGCCGTTTTGCCCGATCTATCTGTATGTGGGATATTGTATCACACACACAAACATTCAAAAAAAATCAATCCAACGTGAATCGATGTTCAACAAAACAATGGGCCTTGTCGGGCGGGCGGCCTTGGAAACAGCCCACGACAATAACTTTGATATGTTACCGGATGTGGCAGTGTGCCCTGTAAATTTTTATCAAGTTCATATATTTTGTTGCGCCATAAACTTCGCCAAATTTATTCATTGCTGGAAAGCGCGGGCGCTTGGCCAAAAGCCTGGAATCAACTTGAAGTTTCATCACAAATGCATCGATTGCTCTCACTTTTATTGGTGTTCGCCTTGCAAATGCTGCGTTCAACCGCAGCTGCAGGTGAGGGCTGTATTGGTCGCACAATGACCATATAAGAATTCATCAAATCAATCCTGATTTTCAGGTACAGTCACTCTTAACCAGTGCGCTATTTGTAATTCTCACAAAACATTTTCATCTGAAAATAATCCAGCAGAGCACCTACGTTTCTGCGGTTTGAAACATTCTCTTTACTACATGCTTTGTGTGCGATCACGCAACGCAACGTCATCGCCCCGTCACTTTCCTTCTTTACGATTCAGGAAAAAAATTTGACCAATTCTTATAAAGTCATTGTGCAACCAATAGTGGCAAGTGCCTCGAGCAAATTAAAAGGTCCCGCGTGGCATGCAGGTTTTGCGGGGGTAACCTTTGCATATACTGTAAGCCACAAGTATGTAGTTATAGGTATGTGCGCTCCGTAGCTGCGCTGCTTCATATGTTCGCTGTCCAGGGTATACTGCTCTTATGCTATTTCCGCACAAGGCAAAGTTGAAATAATACTTCGATGGAATTGGATATGCGAAAACCCAGCGCGGTGAAGCGAGATACTGCATAGATTAAGAATTCGACAGCACATATCCACAAATTTCCATACCCACCCCCAGATTGCGATGCGATCCCGCTGTTCACATTGCGTCAGGATCACAAGTGTTGGATCATCAACGCGACAACAGTGTTTCATCCAGCAGCCGAAACATCATGTGCACAAAATGGATGGCAATTGGCGATCACAAAAACGCCGGCCGAACTCGACATCGCTGACATTTTGCTCATGGGAACGGTTGGTATGGCTGGCGCGTGAAAGAATTAAAGTCGTCGGATGCAAAAGATTATCAAACAAGCATGAAAAATGCCCACTTTCGGCAGCAAAACGGCGCGGATCACGGGCTAACTTCCGATATGAAGCGTATATGTACATACATATTCTTGACGTACGTATGGGGGCAAGAGTTCAGATGAAAATAGTAATAACTTCTGCAGCAGTTCATGGTCTGCGCTTTTAAACTCGTTTTTTTGTAAACAACTCGTAAACTGCGCACCCAGAAGCTCGTTTTTTCCTCTGTTAAACTCTTGTACTACATATGCCGGAAAGTTATGAGCCATGTTCTACCGCATTATTTTCGAAATTTCGATCCGGCGTTTATACATACCTAGAAGATCGCGGAGTTTGCCGCAGCCTTTAAGCTATGTATATACAGTATGGCTTCAGTTATGTGATCGATTCAATTAAACAAGCATCACACAGTCATACCATTCAATCTGGTTATATTCGCCCAAAAGTTTTTGTCGGGTTGATGCACGCCCGGCTTGTTACCAGCTGGTCCATAGTTTTTCGTTTCCAGCCAACAATGTACTCGATCGTCAAGGTCACAAGCGCGGCATTCGAGCAAGTCGGCCTGCCGCCTTTCACTGAACCAACCGGGAACTGGATGTGGAGTGACGGTACACGTTGTTAAAGGGCTCGGGACATAGTGTCATGCATCGTTAGAAAGCACTCTGACAACATATGTACGTCATGCACAAATGTTAAGCTCCTTGGGGAATCGCTATCTCTTGGTAAAGGGATTTCTCGTTCCAGAAAAAAGTGAATTTTTCCACAACTTGGAACGACCGGTGCAGAAACGCCAAATGAGCTAGAGGTCAAGTAACACGTGGATAGGATTACAACAGCTTCTGAATAACTTATCATCACAGCTTCAGTCGCTCAAAGCATTTCTTTACACGGCGAGGGTGCGAAACGTTCCGAAAATTGGCCACATTTTTCGAGAACACAAGTTTGTCCCTAAATTTCGAGGCCGAGCTTTGCGCTGCAGAAATGAAAATGCGACAGAAAAATAGAGCATTGTCGAAAGTAGCAGAAAATAAGGTTTTACGTTTGGAAACCCGTAGGTCTATCACGGAAACTCGGGCAAAGCCCGGCCTCAAAATTTTGGGACAAACTTGTGCTCTCGAAAAATATGGCAGATTTTTGGAACGTTTGGCACCCTCACCGAGTGAAGTAAATGTTTGAGCGACTGGAGCTGTGATGATAAGTTATTCAGAGGCTGTTGTAATCCTATCCACGTGTTACTTGACCGACAGCTCATTTGGGGTTTTTGCACCGGCCGTTCCAAGTTGTGGAAAAATTCACTTTTTTCTGGAACGAAAAGTCACTCTACCAAGAGATATCAAGCCTCCAAGGAGCTTAAAATTTGTGCGTGATATAGGCTGTGGAATGCTTTCCAACGGCGTATATCAATATGCCCTGCTACCCTTCCTACGGTTATGTCCCGAGCCCTTTAACGCTTTGCTCTTTGGCCAATTCTAATGTAGTCAGCGGAAATTGTGGAGAGCAACCAATGGCTGGTCACAAACTTGCAGCCGATATTTTTAGCCAGTCTTTAGCCCGAAAAAATTAAACGATGGTTTTGCAAGTGGCGTATCCAGTGTTTGGCCAAGGGAGGAGCCGAATCCTCCAAACAGTCATTTTTATCTGGTGCTTGTTCCATCTTTGAAAAGTCATTTTTCCCCAGCGCTTTTTTAGAATTTCGCGACGTCACCTCAACACCGTCAAAACGTAAAAATGTACCGGCAGTGTGTGCATGGGTACCGTCAATTTATTATATTAGAGGTGGTATTCGTGTCAAGTAGCGTTCGAGCGAGATCTCTATCTCGAACGGTTTTTGGGCTCGAGATCTCGATCTCGAATGGTAGAAATGTTCCAGATGTGGATCTCGTCTCGAGGTTTTTGCTAACCTAGATCTCGATCTCGATAAGCAAATCTCGATCTCGATCTCGGTCACGATAAGCGACCTCGTTCGAATACTACATATGTAAAGATATGCGCTGCCTGCTGTAGCGCTTTGTTGCCCTGCGCGAACGGCAACAGCCTTCACATAACTGTATGAGCGCACGTTTCTTTCGCCCGCATTTTGTGATAGGGTTATATAGCACTACTGTAATTTTGACCAGCGTAAAAGTTGCGCTCCCACGCAATTGATGAACAGCGTTTCAGCTGCGGTCGAGATTATCGCTGATGCAGCTCTGGTGCAAACGAAATTAATATTTAAGGCATCCTAAATATGCGGGTGTGTTTTGCCGGCGCGTGCAAACGCGTATGATGTGTGGAGAACTTTAGCGGTGCTTCGACCCAAAGTCTAAGACATATCCGGCTGCCTGGGTCACGTCAGTGCGATGTAGCGACTGTAGTCCCAGAACCTGAAAGCATAGGCAGTTTTCAGTGCCGAACTAAATATTTAGGATTTTGCCCCCTTGTTTTTATTCAACAATTGGGATCTGTCACGTAAACGACTGAACACTCCAAAAAACAAACAGTGCAGCAGCGTGCAGTGCATCACCCTGGGAAAGTGGTTGCACGCGACCAACTTTAGTTCCACGTCCACCTGGCCGCTGCCTGTACCTTGGCACTGGGGGTAAATACGCAACCGATGCCTTCATGGACTCAGGTACGAGTGTTGACATGGACGTAAGCAAATGGGCGCCGGGGGAACCAAACGATGACAACAACAACGAGCACTGCGGCAGTCTGCTGAAATATGTGGATGGCAGCGTGAACGCGTCATACAATGACATACCATGCAACGTGCCATGTGCTTATTTGTGCGAAGCTGGTATGTATGTATGTATAGTTGTTCGATATTTATTAGGATATTTTCTTTCGACCGGTCTGGTCTCAGCAAGAAAGGGCCGGTATACTCACCTTGCTGGCAGATGCGCGCTTCGGGGGTGTAAAATGGGTGCGGCCACATCTTGTGATTTTGTTATTTCTGTGATTTTGTCTAGCGTAAACGGTGCTCCTTTGTGTGGCAGCGAGAACTTTTGACGCTGACCGAAAATCCCAGAAACAACGAAAGCGCACGATACGGGCCAATGTATTTTCACCGATGACACCTGACACCATGCCAGCAAGATGCATACTGGCTATTAAAAATCGTGCAGGTCGTTTGTGTGATATATATGGCATGATTTTTTCATTGTTTTGCAGGAGTCGAGGAGCATGAAGTCAGTGGAAAGGAAGGTAATAGTCTAGGTGTACAGTCATAGTTATTTTTTGAATTTTTGAAGAGACATCAATCATCTTGGCCCGTGGTAAACATCAACCTCCGGCTGCAGTGCAGCTATGTATACGTATACATGTTAGCTGAAGTTCGACCGAAGGCTGCGATTAGATAAATGCGGAATGCGGAAATTGGTGAGCAGATGTGCGGAACTACGGTAAATTTCTGCATTCCGCATTCCGCGTTTATCTCTGTTCATCTTTGCGGAATTTTGCGTGCTTGGATGACGATGACAACTTCCAGCGTGCTGACCTCAAAATGTTGCGTGTTAACGCATACAGCAACTGAGATGTTTGACCAAAAGCATAAATTTACTTGCAGAAACACAAAATTCCGCAAAGCAGAGCAGATAAACGCATAAATGCGGAATGCAGAAATTTGCCATTCCGCATTTATCTAATCGCAGCTGAAAGTTTATCAATCGCGTACGCTCATGAAATAATTATGGGTTGCGCATCAAATATTCGAGTGAAAGTCACTCCGATGTCCGATCCAAGACCATCAAAGGCACGAAAAATATTGCGCTTGTCGAATAGTTGGTATTTGGCATTCGAAATATGATTCCTTCAACTGCGTCAAACGAGGCGAACAGGCAAATCTGGACAAACCATCAAGGCCGAAACCCCATACTAAAGTTGATGTTCACCGTGAGCTTGGCTTATACAATTGTTATCAACGCAACTGCTTGCTTGGGTTTCATTGGCAACGCAACCGCAAGCAAATCACAGGCAGTTGCGTTGACAACACTAGTGTTAGCCGAAATTGTTTCACACAGTGGAAGTGCTGGATGATCAACGTGTGAGTTGTGCCGAGTTGCAAGGGCGTCATATCGGGAGCAGCTGCTTCTTCATTGGACCGATAGCCACAAGTTGGACTGATTGTTGGACGCAGTTGCAACCTTGGGAGGGCGCGCGACCCGCACGCATCTACACGCAGGAAATCATGCAGCTGGTGGCACAAATGTTGAATGCAGGGGTGAGTTTATGCGGCTGGGATATACTTTATGGCTGCCCGGTAGCTCGAGGATAGTGTTATACATCGTTATGCTAGAAACATCAAACAATTTAGAAGTAATGGTTTTATAATTTCTTGCAGCAATTCTACTGGACGGCATTGAAACACACCAGCGCGAGCACGGCACATTGGATGCTAGATGCTGCAACACAGGTTGGTGCCTTTCGCTAATCAATATCAATCAGTCAATACAGTCAAACCTCCGCATATGTATGTACCTAGTGAACCGCTTGATGATCCCTCTGCATAATGAACGAATATGCAGTCCCCAAATTGATTGTAATGGTGCCTTGGCGGCGCCCTACATGGTGAATATTCTCCATAGTGAACAGATAGTCGGCTCCATTTCTATTCAGTTGTAGAGGTTCGACAGCACACAAACAATCAATCAAACTATTACAGGACCCGAACGGTGACTGGATTATTCGACCCCCATCCGACCCCACATTTACACCCGGGAACGCGGCGATGTGCGCGAGTCTGACAACCACAGGCTATGTGCTGGCTGCGTGCAATCAGCTCAACGTCCGATGCCTGGCTGAAATCGGTATGAAAAAGTGGCATTTTCGTGGGGTATTTTGGAGTCGGGGTATGCGTGGGCGGACGGACAGTTATTGATTAGAGCTGGTTTCAGGCACAAAACTTTGAGCAAGGAAAAACGGGCAGAGTCCAAACAAAAGAGCTGAATTAAAATGCGTTTAACGCCTATGCCTTAGCGGAAGCCCAAAATTAAGCCTAAGTGTTAGCCCAAGCGTATTGGCCTGATAACAAAAAGCCTGAGTCAAGCTGTTTGACTACCATAAGATACTGTAGCTCTGCCCTTTTTGGCTCTGCTGTTTTTTGTCCTGAGCTGTCTGGTTGAGCTCAATTGTCCCTTTCCAATGAGCATTTGATCATCGAATTTTTCAGTTGGTCCGTTCCAAAAATACGACCACATCTCATTCGATCAGCGTCTGCAATCAAATTCACCCGGTTTGATTACTGCATTATTACTGATACATTTATTGATCTTCATCGATTTTTTAATATACATAGGTTCGATCTTGAATTGTAAATCAAGTCCAATGCCTACAATTCGATATGCCTTATTCTACTGTGATTGAATTAGGTAATTGTGGTCGTCGCCTGCCGTGCATCAATTCCTTGCGCTCAGTCAGGGATGCGCGTTAATGACGATTATCGACGACTTTCGACGACTGCATTAGAATTAGCCTTCTGCATAGTGGACGTGTTCAAAATATTAGCGCGCGAAAATGTCCGGGAACTGTCGGAAATGTAAATCATGTCACAGTTTGGCTCAGTGCTCCGTGAAATATGAGAACAGAAGTCCAGCCACGAACTCATGAGACGACTTTTTTGAAGTTGACTTGTGCAGATCCAATAATGTTCCGGTTCCATGTATTTCGGAAATGAAAGAAAGAGAAAACGCACGTATTTTTTTTTAAAAACACGCTCTCCACTCCACCTCGATGCGTAAATTCCCTTTTGACTCCCAAAACATTTGTGTGTTGAACAATGTTGCTGTTCGCGTGAGCACGCAACAAATTGAGGTCAGCCAGCTGGAACTTGTCATCATCTCTCTCGGCTCTTTCTTTTGTTTGCGAAAACATGTGTAACCGGCGCATTTTTGAATCTGGCTAACGGCGCGGCCAGGTATTGGTCGCACAATGGCTATATAAGAATTCATCAAAATCAATCCTGATTTTCACGTTCAGTCACTCTTAACCACTGTGCTATTTGTGATTCTCACAAAACATTTTCACCTGAAAATAATCCAGCAGATCGACCACGTTGCCGCAGGTCTGAAACATTCTCTTTACAACGTGTCTTGTGTGCGATCGCGCAACGCAACGTCACTGCCCTGTCACTTTCCCTCTTTGCGATTCAGGAAAAAAACACCAACAAAAACATCCCACCAAAAACCGACCCGACATTGAAAAAAAAACCATGTCCAATGTCCGCAGTCCGCAGTCCGCATCTACCTGGCCGCACTTGCGCGGACTGCGGTTTGCGGACAATCGAAACATTTTTTGATTGTGTTTGCTAGTGCGATATACAACTACAGGGTTGTGAATATATTGCAACGTGAAATCCTACCCGTTGCCTGCCATTCAATACCATGAAACATTCTGTGTATCCTTATTCTGTGTTTGCTGTGTGTGATACGTGTCAGTCGTCAGTTGCGCGTGTGTTGGCAATTGATTATTGTGAGTTGGCAGATATTACATGGATGTTTCAGGCAACAGCAGAAGACAACACAGTATTATGCACGGTGTTGAAGTTTGCATATTTACAACCCTGTAGTTGTATGCTTACTATAGTGTTTCCTGTTTTTCTTGGTCCAAGGTAACGCGCGGGCCCGTGTTATAACTGAACTTCTAGTTGAGGTCGAGATTACAATTTCGATTCAATCAGGCAGCTGGCAAAAACGCGTCAAAGTTTGCCTGTGGAATCTAACAACAACAATGTTTCACATGCTCGCTGTGAGCTTTGTGCGTGTGCGCTGCCAGCATGTCAATGAAACATTTCATCATGTTTGCTGCTGAGTGTCGTGCTTGGATTAACAAGGACACATTCTTAATCTCTTTCATTGGTTTCTGAAATCTCGACCCCAAACTGGAGTTGAGTTATAACAAAAAAAACATGCGGACTGCGGACTACGGACATTGGACATAGAATATTTTCAATGTCCGCAGTCCGCATCTACCTGGCCGCGCCCTAAGCAAGCTTTAAAAGTCGTCTCATGAGATCGTGGTTGGTCTATACTGTACATACATAATAGGGCAATACTAATGTCGCTCAGGCTAGCTGCGGTGTATATAATACGCAACGCAGCCCCAAATGTCAGGAAGATATTGTGCACTGCGTGTGCAACTTGCGTATACGACATTAGTATAAGCCGAACAGTACAGTAACGCTTTCAGCCTCAATTCTTTCCACCAAAACCGTTGAGTCCGGCGAGCCACGGGCGTGCGCATTCGAATGTCAACAATTTGAGGGCTGTCTGGGATTCAACTACAACGCCAATAACCGCTCATGTCAACTGCTGGCACATAAAGCGGACGGAGCTGTGACAAGTCATGCATATTGGGTACCCGAACCAGCCACAAATTATTACGAACGGGTGTACTGATGAATAGTGACGGGCTCGCGCCTGAAATTTTAGCGCTTTCGCGCTTTGCGCTTACCGTTTTGCCCTCCAAAGCAAGCATTTACGTATTTTCGAGCTAAATGTTCTCCTTTTATATACTGCAGCATTGTGTTGTTGTTCCTTTGAAACTAGTCCTTCTGATGATCGGTCATTTTGTTTTCGGGCCCAAAACAGAGGCTTTCGTTTAGGAACAAACATAAACATTGATCATAATCGGAACCAAAGTACCTATAGTTTTTTTAATCCGCGTGCTCTGCCCACCTAATTTTCAGCTCAACAAGAGCATTTTCAAAATTTGAGTCCTGGTCCTGGTCTGGGGTACTTTCTAATTCATACAATAAAAGCTTACAATTTGTCGACAAAAGTTACATACGATTGCAAATCCACTTTCCACAATAATATTGAATGTGTGTGATATGCTTTGATGACAAGTCTATGAGGTTGTGATATATATAAGAATGGACAAATGTGTCGGAGTTTTCCGTCTCCCTCCCCCCGAATAGTGCCCCATGGGGCTCCATTCATATCACATTCATCCTTGTATATTTGGCTGAAGTTATACGTCCTATGCCGCTAGTATTTGCAGGCTTTTCGATAAAATACATATTTGGTTAAAACAAGCCTGGGCCAAAGCCTAAAAATCAGTTGAACACAGTTTTTCCTGTTACTATTCATACGGCTGGCCCGCGTGGTTGACTGACAATAAATTCTGACTGACAAAACCGGCCAACACTCTGACACGGCGCTGTGGTTTATTTCTGTCCACAAGGTTGTGTCACAACCAGTGTTGGTACGCGGTTCGCTCGAAATAATCTTGCAATCAATGAAGATGTCACTTGCTACTATCAGTCATCAGGCTAATGGTACGGGCGTCAGCTCAAGTGGTCAACTCAAGCAGCTCAAAATCAGGCGCGAAAACTTATACATGGGAATTGACTACAAGGCTTCGCACGATCTGAGTTGGCGACCGTGTAAGTGTTGGTTGCCAGCAAAGTTCATAAGCGCACACTGCAATTATGCAAATTATCGCAATTCTCGTGTTGAGAAAGTCTGGCACGCTTGTGTGCAACCATCGTATTCCGTCTGATAGACGACCAGTCATGTCTATCAGGGTTGGGCAAAAAAAAAATTTTTTTTTTTAAAAAATTTTTAAAAAAAAAAAGGTTTTTGAAAAAAAATTTTTTTTAAAAAAAACTTGTTTAAAAAAATTTTTTTTTCCAACCCTGATGTCTATGTATGTATATAAATTCATGGAGTCAATTCAGATCGTCCACTTTATGTCAACTCATCCCTTTTGCTATCGGCGCTTGAAATTCCAACCCTCAACTGTGCTGTGGGTATGTATGTAGGTCCGAAATGAGTTATTTGGGCGTAGCTTGGAAACCATCCTAGGTTTCACAAAAAAAAAACAGTCACAAACGGGTTATTTACGACCGATTTCTGACCCCTTGAAGATTGCTTGCGATAAGGTGCACTGTAAACAGGGAAAAACTGGACAACAGCCGGCCGGGTTCACACTAGTCGTTGTGTACATTACCCACATGTACGCGTGCCGTAGCTTGATAACATCATGGTAAAACTAGACGGTATAGCGAGTGGTCAGAAAGTACCTCCCCAGCGTTACTTGCGCAACCTACATATATCAGTGTGCTGCGTGCAATTTTTTTTGGGGGACTGTGTTCTTTCTAACCACTCAAAACATATGCAGCTGTAGTCAACAACCCAGTATTGTCTGCAAAATATCGCAAGTTAAGCACCAACAGGTGTACAAATTCGCGCGACTCAAATGCACACATACCGTAATAAGGTTATGTCACCTTAACACTGAAATAGTGGGTTTATTTCGATACTTCCATCTGGTGTGCAGAAGATACAAAATGTACTCGTTTCCAGTTTTGGCATTGGCGCTTGGCTTGGCCACGATTTCGGCCTGTTCAGCAAGTTGGTACCTGCATTTTCTCGAGTTTGAGCAAGTTGAAGATGGCGGGAGGTGAACACCTTTTGGGCAAGCACCAGCACAGAAGGCAAATGGTTTCTCTCAGCCATGACTTTGAGTTGGAAGCTTTCTGCATGAATGAATTTTGTGAAGTTTGTCACTGACTGACCAACGCGAACTGATCTAATGGACTGACTTGTAGCCCCAGCTGGGTAAGCCAAATGTTTAGAAAAAATATTTTTTTCACATGAACATTTTTTTAAATATTTTTAAAATGAAAACATTTATTTTCAAACTTTTCCACAAATACCAAAAAGTTGCCCAAGTTCTTTCCGAAATGGTACATAAACGCAAAAAACTGCAAATTAAATGCAAGTCATGCGCGATCTTGCTGAAAACCAATCTTGTGCTGTTTGTTATCGCAACTAGAGTGAGTATTGGGTGGTTTGAACCACTTCGATTGCTCTAATTATGTACTTACATACATCGTCCATCAACTACTTCGGCTGTGATAAACGCGGAATGCGGAAATTGGTGATCATATAAACGCGGAACAGAACGTTTCTGCATTCCGCAATCCGCATTTATGTGAGCACCTTTGCGGAACAACAATTTTTTCAAGTAAATATCTGTTTTTGGCTAAACACCCAAGTTGCTGTTTGGGCCAACACGCATCAATTGAGGTCCAGCACGCTGGAAGTTGTCATCATCACCCGAGCACGCACCATTCCGCATTGGTGCTCATATACACAAATGCGGAATGCGGAATGCAGAAACTTGTTGTTCCGCGCAAAAGAGCTCATCCAAACATGGAACAGAACGTTTCTGCATTCCGCATTCCGCGTTTATATAATCAGCCTTGATGTAGGCAGGGTTGGCAAAAAAACGTTTTTTTTCCTGGGTCGTTTTTCGTTTTTTTTAAATCCTGAATTTCCTTGATTTTCCCTGATTTTTCAGGGAAAGTACCCTGATTTTCAAGGAGAATCAATTTTTTGGCCCATTTTTTCAAAAAAATTTCGACCAATTTTTACTTTGTCGAGATACGTGGATACACGGAGTTTGACTTTCAATGATGACCCCGGCCAAAGTTGGTCCCATGATGCGGGTCTGATATGGGATCTTAACAACTCGCTAGAAAAGGGTTGAAACCCGTTTATTCTGCCTCAGAACACATAGAATTGCTTCATTTAACCACGTTTTCTTCCCAACATGAGCGTTTTCCACCAATTTTTTGGGGGCATATTTTGGTCATCTGGGCGTTTAAAAAAAACAGTTTTATTAAAAAAAAGTTTTTAAAAAAACGATTTTAAAAAAAAAGTTTTTTGCCCAACCATGGCTGTAGGACACGCATGTACGTGTTTGCTTTATACAAAGGTACACATGAAAAGGTCTTCGAGTGGCTTAGATAAGCAAAACAAGCGCCGCAGGCACTTTTGTGAAGGATGCATCTCGGTCTCAGAGAAAAAAACTTCAAAATTTATGCTCCAACAAGTCATTTTTCGAGCGTTTCGGACAATTTTGTTCCTTTTCAAAATGTTAAAGAAAAAAAATTTTTCAACATGTTTTTCAAAACCCAATTCTTTACAAAAACACACGCTTAAAAAATTTTCTGCTTTTTTTGCTCAACCCTGGGCTGCTGAGCTTTATGCATTCAAGTCAAAATAAATACAGCAGAGAAAAGTCTAGCCAATCAGCAACCAAACCCGACCCTGATGGAGCAAAGTACGTCCAGGCCAAAATTTTTTTTGCAATATGGGGACATCCTTAGATAGTGATGTACATGTTCAAAAATAATAGCGGCAACTCACCTGATGTTTCCACATGCGCTGTGAATGCAAAACAGAGAAGTTCGGTCGTTGTCATCAAACTGATTCATCATTGGTTTATTCAAACATGCTCTCTACGTGTTACAACAGCCGGTTGCAAAGATCAAGCGAAAGGCAACTACTATATGGCCTACAACAACCGATGTTTCATTATGCCAAAGGACACAGGGCGGGGCTGGCGGGCTTGCAACCAAGATTGCGTGAAGTATGTATGTATTCAACTTTACGAATATGGGCACAAAAGTTTGCAACCTCAAATTTGTTGACTGTTTTTTTGTTGCGTCCAAAACGATAGCAGCGAAAAACTAATTGCGAACCAGGAGGACTCGAACCCCCGATAACATGACCGGTGCTCTACCAACTGAGCTATGGTTCGGCGATTTTAACGCGTACTAAAGTTGGCTTTGTTTGTGTGGACTGTTTTTTGTAAGCGTGCCATATGCTCCTTAAAGGGTCTCCGAAATATATATTCGACCAAAACCAATCTCAATTAAACTTGGCACGGTGACTGGGTTTGGTCCAAAACACTCACGGCCAAGAAAATTTTTTCCCATATCAGCTCCCTGTCTGAGCCCGAAGGACTGAAACGAAAAAAATTTTGACCCAACCGCCGCACCATCAGAATAAAATACCGATCTGTTTTGCATGTTCTTAATGTGCCGTTTGATCACAAATATTTTATAGACGCCTTGGCTCTAATTTAAATTATATTCACTTTTTTGGCACTACCACAGCTCGCGCTACTTTGCCAAAACCACGCTAATTTTAGAAAAAAATTTCCGTTGTATTTTTGGCCACATAGACAGCACACAGAACTTTACTATAAAATAGGTAACAAAGCCCATTTAATCACGCTATTCAAGCGATCAAAGACCAATTTCCCATAGCTGATAAGTTTCGACAAAAGTTCGCTCAACTGTTGTGAGCCTCAACTTTTTGGCCCATTTCTAGGGACCCCAAGCACACTTCTATGTCATAATTTCCTATTTTAATAATGATGTACCAAGGTGATATATGGCACGCCAGATAGTAAAAATATAATTGTTGTTAATTATGTGCAAAACTATGTTGGTTCATCTGCATACTTGGCGGTACGAGCAACAAATGAATTTTACACAAAATTCATAATTTTAGCTAATTTTCGCTTCCGTCACATTTATAGCCTACCCACCGGGGTTGAAAAAAAATTTTTATTAGACCACTGTTTTTTTTTTAAAAAAACACAAAAAAAATCACTTTTTTTGAAAAAAAATTTTTAATTAGAAAAAGTAGCGCAAACGTCATTTCAGGTGAAATGGAGGCGCTACACAAAAATTTTTGAAAACTCAAATTTTTTCGTCACGTGACCCCTCACGCGGACGTGGGGGCGACTAACTGCGTAGATTGTCGCAGGATACTAAAATTAACGTGCCAAACATAGATGATAATGATTCACCGACAATAGGAAGCAATTATCGTTTATGTATTGTAGCTGGTAAAGTTCTGATCAAAGGAGCGATGTGCCGGAGAATGCCAAATATGCTCCTCCAAAAAGCCGCCACTGGAAACAAATTAGTTGTTCTGAATAAGCGCGCCGCATCTGCAGACATTTTATTCATGTCTCACATGCTTATACAAAGTGCGGGCATATTTGGGAAATTGATTGAAACCTCATATTCGATGTGAATCCTAAGCTAAGCCCCCAGGGGCCGTACTTGGCGTTCTTCAGTACCGGAATTCACCAAATAGAGCCCCTGTGAATAATGCTCTCAATACACTGAATGAAATGAAAAGTTTCTGTTCATGATCCTGCGCCAGTATACGTACAACTTGTATGTACACATGGTGCCTATTCGTTTCCATACGCTCTGTATAACCGTTTCACAGATTGGTGGGGCTACAAAATAGAAATCCATGGTGCCGAAGAAGCACGCACTGACTTATCATTTAAAAAAAACTGAGGTCCATCACTTCTTTATGAGTCATTTTGGCGGTCAAACTAAGCGCCGCAGGGAAATTTTTGGGAAATTTGACTTAAAACAAAAAAAAATTTCAAAAATTTATGCCTCAATAAGGCCATTTTTGGACGAATTAGGCAATTTTTTTCCGAAAAACTCGTGTTTTTAGTTAAAAAAACAGAATATCTGGCTCTTCAAAAAAAAATTTTTTTTAAATTTTTTTTAATTAACCACTGTTTTTTTTGAAACAACCCTGCTACCCACTGTTGTGATGGAAGTGTGGTATTTACTGTCCGATGAAACCCCAACGTTATTATTGTTTATCGATCAAAATCCAAAATTCTAGCTCTAACGTATCTTGAGAAAAACCGTGTTCATTGAGTTCCATGCGTTGGACTTGGAACTACAACCGGGCTTGTAACCGGACCAGCGTCTACGGTGCCTTCATTTGAACGACTTCTGCCCAAGATACATTAGAGCTAGAATGTTGGATTTTGATCGATAAACAACAATAACGTTGGGGCTTCATCGGACAGCAAATGTCACAATTCCGTCACAACAGTAGGTTGGCTAAAAATGTGACGGAAGCGAAAATTTGTTAATATGGTGGATTTTGTGTAAAATTCATTTCTTGCTCGTACCTCCAAGTATGCAGATGAATCAACATAGTTTTTCACATAATTCACAACAATTATATTTTTACTATCTGGCGTGCCATATATCACCTTGGTACATCGTTAAAATAGGAAATTATGACATAGAAGTGTGCTTGAGGTCCCTAGAAAAGGGCCAAAAAGTTGAGGCTCCCAACAGTTGAGCGAACTTTTGTCGAAACTTATCAGCGATGGGAAATTGGTCTTTGATCGCTTGAATAGCGTGATAAATGGGCTTTGTTACCTATTTAATAGTAAAGTTCTGTGTGCTGTCTATGTGGCCCAAAAATACAACGGAAATTTTTTTCTAAAATTAGCGTGGTTTTGGCAAAGTAGCGCGAGCTGTGGTAGTGCCAAAAAAGTGAATATAATTTAAATTAGAGCCAAGGCGTCTATAAAACATTTGTGATCAAACGGCACATTAAGAACATGCAAAACAGATCGGTATTTTATTTTGATGGTGCGGTGGTAGGGTCAAAATTTTTTACGTTTCAGCCCTTCGTGCTCAGACAGGGAGCTGATATGGGAAAAAATTTTATTTAGCCGTGAGTGTTTTGGACCAAATCCAGTCACCGTGCTAAGTTTCATTGAGATTGGTTTTCGTCGAATATATATGGCGGAGACCCTTTAACACACGTCCAACGTTTTGCAGTAACACGCTTTGAAATTCAGCCTGCAGCTGCGCGTACTGCGCTCCACGAGTACTAAAGTTTGGGGCTCACTTAGCTCAGAGCAATGCCACGCGTAGGCAGAGGATCTGGGTTCGATTCCCAGTTGGAGAAAGCATATTTTGTTCGCAGAGCATTTTGGAATTTATGTAAAGGCAGTCTACGGGAGGTTGTCACTCAGCCCCGAATACCGTAACCCACCGCAAGCGAGATCGTTGCGAGACCCGTGCTGATCGCTGCTTATCGAAACGTGTATTAGCGGCAGCAAGCTGGAAATTGTCATCGTGCGCGTCGATCACCAAAACATCGAAATGTTGGTTGGTGTTGGCGCTAACACGCAAAACATAGATAAAAAACAAAATGGTTTCGCCACGATCCTTGCAGATCAAAATTACGGTGGGTTACGGTATTCGGGGGCTGAGTGACAACCTCCCGTAGACTGCCTTTAGGTACACAGAGTAGATTTTTTTACCGACGACGAATTTTACCTTCTTGATCAAACTCAAATCCAAACATTCATCACGTTCCTTCCCATCCCAGCTACTAGTTACAGTAACCCCAACCGAACTCGTCTGCTGATCCTACCCAGAACATCACTAACCCACAAAGATTCCACGACAACAAAAGAATAAATTGACTGCGAACAATTCGTGAATGGCAGTGGATGTTCGCCCTTTCTACAGCCGGATCAAAAGACTACAACAGCACCATGGCAAGATGTAAACAGTCCAGCTGAACACAGCCGTGTTGGCCTCTCGAGCAACCTTGGTCGCCCAGAACTTTGAAGCTTCGAGGCAACTTGGAGTGGAGTGACGGGAGCTCACAGATCGAGCATAATAGATCGCTCAATGGACCAAGATCTACTGGGGTCAACTCGATCTGGCGCCTGGTGAAATTCAGTGATATTAATTTGCTTTATTTTGCCTAGCCCAGATTTGTTAGTCGTTCGGTGATACTGTGATATTCTCAGTGATCCCGTTTGATGATTTATTCTAATTGAAACGCCCAGAACTTAAAAAAAATGTAGGTACACATGCGCTCCCAGTTATGATACTCACTTAGCTTTCCGTAGTTTTCAGACTGTGAACCACTAGGGCGCTTCAAAGTCGGTCCGAGGTTGGAACATGAAATCCTTATGCAAGCAATATTAAGATGCTCATCTTCGGGGGAAGAGCTTGTTCACACAGAATCATGCCCCGGGTTAGTCGGATGCGTACACCTTATTGTGCGACGAAGCCCGGGGCACAGGTTCAGGCCCGGCCACTCTGGGGCCTGAGCCTAAGCCTATAAATGGGTCAAATATGCTGGGCTTGAGTCGGCCGGGCCTGAAAAACTGGGCTCGAAAAGGTCCGGGTCTGAAAAGTCGCGGAATAGTACCCCTATAGTCGGCGTGCGCAATTTTTTTCTTCATGACGGATTTTTGAATGCACTACAATTGTTGGCCGGAATGCTTGACCATCTGAGAACGATCTAATAAAATTGCAGCAGCTTTGGTGGTCGACTAGCATGGGCGGAGGATCAACAAACTTTACAAGCCATCTTGACGTGGTTGAATGGAATCTACAAGCCATTGCGCGAGGGAAAAGTGAGTGTTACACCAACGCAAACAGCGCAGCAAAGAGCTAGTACACGCTTTACGTTTTATGTTTTTTTATCTTTAACCGCCACAAAAAACGCACGCTCCCGGAAGGGCTCGAACCTCCGAGCAGGCCTGGACAGCCGGTTGCTCAATAATTGAGCTACGGGAACGCGTGGTGTGGCTTGGGATCAAAATCACTCATTCACCCGACGCACGCTCAATACACAGTGCACAGCAGCACAGCGGTTCCGTTCTTTCCGCCAATGTGTGGGTGTGTGTGTGTGTGTCTATTCCCAAAACCACATCTTCGGCTGCATTTTTTTATCACGTTGCGTTCACAGCGTGTGCGGGTTGCGGGCCTGGGCCAAAAAAGCGCCTGCAAATTTTATGGCCAACTTCACGCATCCGCAACCCGACACGCATTCAGTTTGAAAGCAGTCTTAAAAACCGTTATTTTTTCAGAACTTTTGGATCGGATTGTACTTGTATGGCGCAAATCTGTGGGGCTGGGCGAAAGGTGGTGCTGATGGCGGCATGGATCATATCGCCAAAAACATACCATGGCATCAAGGTACGAATATTTGGATATACCGTATTTCCACTAGTCGAAGCCCTGGGCTTCTATATTTTTACAGCTACCCTCCGGCCCCAGGCTTCTATTGGTCGCACAATGACTTTATAAGAATTGGTCAAATTTTTTTCCTGAATCGTAAAGAGGGAAAGTGACGGGGCAATGACGTTGCGTTGCGTGATCGCACACAAAACATGTAGTAAAGAGAATGTTTCAGACCTGCGGCAACGTGGTTGATCTGCAAGATTATTTTCAGCTGAAAATGCTTCGTGAGAATCACAAATAACACAGTGGTTAAGAGTGACTGAACGTGAAAATCAGGATTGATTTGATGAATTCTTATATAGTCATTGTGCGACCAATATCAGAGGGGGTTTCTATTTTTCAGCGACATTCTGTCTTTGGTGAGCTTCGTGAAAGCAAATATCCCTTACCAAAGTAGCTTGGTACACCTAGTACAGAAGGATCTTTTACTGGCTGTGAGTATTGGTGCACAACATTAAGGGGGGCTTCTATTAGGAGGGGGCTTCTATTTTTTCGAGGTGTGCCAGACCAGGGGGGCCTCCATTGGAGGGGGCTTCAACACATGAAATGTAGATGAAATACATACGGAGATACGGTATCCATTTTCTCACTTCTATTCAGTATCGAAACTTGATGAGATAAGATTGTACATACCGATGTTTTCACTTATAAATCCAAGGGGCTCTTACCGGAAATTGGTGGAAAATGACTATTCCATCAAGCATTAAAACATCCAGTTAAGGGGCAACGTACAGTAGGCTAAATCCGGAATCCGGAACCCGGAAATAATTTGCATGCAAAAATACCAAACATTTCTGGCCTCCGGAAATACTTCCGGAAAACGCAAGAATTTACATGCAAAAATAATGCATTTTCCGGAAATATTTCCGGATTCCGATTTCCGGATTCAACCTAAGCCCGCCCTAAGCCCCCGGTGCTATAGGTGGAAACGTTTCCACTTAAAGCTCGGGAGCTGTACATATGTAAGTGGAAATTGTGGTGTTTTCATCATTGTTATTGTGGACAGCATTTTGACATTCTGGTCCATATCAAACTTGGTGATCGGATCGCATCTTGGCGATCGGATCGCATCAATGTGATTGGATGTGACTAGGTAGTCATATGGATGTGATGTGATCAGGTAGACACAAATGCACATCCCGTGATGCGATCGGATCGGATCTGTCTTGCCCATAAACAGCGCTGTCGCACGCGCGCCGTAAACATTGTTTTTATATGCATAGTACCGTGTCACTTTCATATCTCTGCAACTTCCCCCAGCTGGCCATGTGCGTCTACGGCAGTGTGTTGTAGGCTGTGCACTGGTTGCACACACACGATACACAAGCACATGGCCAGCTGAGTGATGTGACAAGCACGTGTGTATTACAGTATACAAACAATGTTATGCTGCAACAATAAGACGCAAGTCGCATGACTGCCTCTGTTGGTGGGCAAGTCAAATCAGATCACATCACTTGATGTGACTACCCAGGCAGACCCGATCACATCAATGTGATCGTGATCGGTCTACCAAGCCACATCACATCAGTGTGACCAGTCAGATCGATTACATTGATGTGATGACCTGGTCAGATCCGATCCGATCACATCCGATTTTGTTGTTTTTCGAACTTTTGGATAGGATCTTTTGGATATTTCCAGACTTCTCAAATAATCACTGATTCAAATTTCAGGCGAGCCAAGTGGACACGGCGACTGCGGCAATCTGATATTGTACAACGGAGCCTTCGGGGCTAATGATGCGCCGTGCGAAGTAACACTTCCGTACATCTGTGAAACTAAAGACGCTTAGAATATGGGCGATTCTTTGTTTGATTTTGATTGATTGAATGATTTTTTTGAATAGAATTTGGCTATCCCAGCACTCACATGTGCGCATTCACAGGCTTATGTACAACACTGCTGTGCTGCCTGCTGCTGTGTACAGTGTGGCTGTTTGTTTGTGCGTGCTGTCTGTGCCGTGGTGCACAAACTGCAAGATGCACAATGCGTTTATTGATTGGCACTGGTCACTCTACCAACACCATTCTGTTTCACTGACCAACCTAAATGATAAAAGTAACGTTTAGAGCGTGGTCATTATCCAAGTATATATACCTTGGGTCCACTTCCATCGGTCGGAGTGGTGCGCTTCCATCGCTCTTCCCTCGTCTGCTTTTGTCTCTTCCCTCGCTACGGCTAGGTTAGGGCAGGGTTGGGCAAAAAACTTTTTTTTCAAAAAATCGTTTTTTTTAAAGTTTTTTTTTAAAAAAAAGCGTTTTTTTAAAACGCCCAGATGACCAAAATATGCCCCAAAAAAATTGGAAAACGCTCATGTTGGGAAGAAGGCGTGGTTAAGTGAAGTAATTCTATGTGTTCTGAGGCAAAATAAACGGGTTTCAACCCTTTTCTAGCGAGTTGTTAAGATCCCATATCAGACCCGCATCATGGGACCAACTTTGGCCGGGGTCATCATTGAAAGTCAAACTCCGTATATCGACGTATCTCGACAAAGTAAAAATTGGTCGAAAATTTTTTGAAAAAATGGGGCAAAAAAATTGATTTTCCATGATAATCAGGGTACTTTCCCTGAAAAATCAGGGAAAATCAAGGAAATTCAGGATTTAAAAAAAACGAAAAACGACCCAGGCGTTTTTTTTAAAAAAACGTCGTTTTTTTAAGAAAAAACGCCGTCGTTTTGTTTGCCCAACCCTGGGTTAGGGACGTACGTACATATGTACGTTGGGACCGACCACGAATTCTGACCGTTTACGGCGGCACGTGGCTCGGTTCAATACAACGTCGTCCAAAAAATTACCCTTTTTTGTAATTTTTGCGTTTGCTAAAACTTTGTGCTGCGACAAAGCAAGCGTTATGGAACAAATATTTTTTAAAGGTTCATGAGCACGTGATATATTTTCACCGCAGCCAAGCCCCAACACAAGCGGGGTTTCTCATTTGGACAGCAGGCGAAAGCCATCAATTCCGTAAAGATCCTATGTTTGTAGATTGTGGAAAGTGTGATTGCGCACTGAACGATCTTCATTTCCAGTACAGGAGAATGCCAAATACTGTATGTCCCCCGGTGACTCATTTTGGATACATTTCGGATTTGAGATGTCAGAAAAAAACGTAATTTCCCCAAATTAGCCCCACTACAAAGCACCTGAAACTTCGATGAAAATGACCATTATGGGGGCTTAATCGGCAAATCTTCCCGGGGGGGGGGAGTTTGGCCCTTTTCCGGTTGCAACAATAACCTCTAATGCGAAAGTGAAAGCAAAAGGACATCGAATGTCGTGACAAAAACAGATATGAACAAACAGCTGAACATTTGAACTGGTCACTTTCGCTTGTTTACGTTTCTAGAAAAATACGTTTGACCCGCTAAACTATATTTACAGCTGGTGCTTCGGAAAAAATGTATCGAAGCATCACTTTTTCACACCTATGTCTGTAGGTACTACATACAGGTAGGTGACCTATAGGGTGTACCTTCATCAGCGCATGTGCAGCGATTATTTGTCACCTTGTCAGTGCTTGGGTACAGTAATTTTTTTCCTAAAATGCGTTAAAACATTAATGGGAAATATGTATATTATTGTAAACTTACTCAATAATTGTGCCCGTTTCCATCCTTGACATTCACATGGAATCACCCGCTACACTTGCTTGATTCTAGCGTGCGCAAAAATGTAAACTTGGTGGAACACTATACTATCTTGATAAACTTGGGCTTAAAGTAACACTTGTGATTTGCCTGTCCTTTGCTTCTGTGATTGTTGCGTGTGTGAACGAAAGTTGTTGACATCGGCTCCCTTTGCGAGACACTCACACATGGACGTGATCGACATAAATAACTTTATCAAATGTTGTCGGTGTTTGTGGCGCGCATAACGCGTTTGATCATTGGCGGGTTTCGGCTCCAGGCCGTCTGAACCTTTGGTTTGCGCCCGAAGCCACGTCAGAGACGAAGCGCACGGGCTGCAGACCCCCTAAATACCGAAATACCGCAGCCAGCTGAAACATGAGCAACCTCTGATGGCAATTGGCTTTGTGCAAGCGCAGAACAGCTACAAACAACCCATCCACAAAATGATTTTACGTCATTTCGCTGGCGCTACCAAAAGGCAGCATCATCGGATGAAGAGCTACTCAAGTTATAGGGTGTCCCAAAAGAAGCTCCACACTTTTCCATTTGTGTTTGAATCTGGTGTGGGCTTTTATAATGCTGTCCCATAGTTAAGGACCGCACGCGCAGGCACGTGAGCCAAGCAGTGGCTTATATAGTCCAGGTGGAACATCAAAGTTCGATGGCTGTCCGTGCGGTGTGCACTTGCCGTCCAAAGCTGATGTTTCATCGGGACTATGTAAGCAACTGGCTGGCGCACCGAAATGCGTGTGTGGTCATTAACTATGGGACAGCATTAAAAGTCCATACTGTACGTTTCGTTAGACGTTTCGTTTCAAATCCACAAGCATAACTGTGCTACCCCAAGGTGATGTTTCAACGCGACATCAAAGAAAGTAGTGAACGAGGGGTCTGACCCCAAAAACATTTCTGTCTTTGGATTTGCACCAAAATTGGCACAGGGGTAATCGACCATGTGGATTTAAAAAACGAGGCCCATTTTTGCATCCCGTATCCAGATTGGAACAGAGGGGGACCTAACACCAAAAACATGTTTGTCTGCGATTGGAACAAGGATCAGGGGGTTATCGACAACAGAGATTCCGAAACAATGTTTTTGTAACTATTATCCAGGTTGGGGCGCAGAGGCCCTAGCCCCGAAACCTTTTCGTCATGCAAGCAGGACCGTACTATAACTGAAGACATGTCGGTGCAGTGACAACGGACCGCAGGGCATGGGGACATATATATACAGTTTGGGTCGGATTTTGTAATAAAGTAGGCGGGCTTAGTTTTACATAACTAGCCGTTGCCAAATGGCACGTTTCTTTTGGGACACCTTGTATTTAACCAGCATCGTAACTATGAGCGTCGACAACCACAAACGATCAAACAGAGCGCATCATTTTAACCCGGTTGGCATGTGAAAAACAATAAACAGCAGACAAATGTGCATCGATCCGTTTTTGCCTCATGAACAGTGTGCTCGTTATGAGGCTTTGTATTCTGGCTTGTTCTGATGCAGTCGACGGAAGTCGTAGGCAGTAGGCGACGCCTGCCATCCATGAACTTTGTGCGTACACGCGCTCATTAAGGGCTGCGATTATCTACGACCTACATCGACCACATTAGAATGAACCTTACATGCGATTTTTCGCGGCCTAACTACGCCTCGCACAGCCGATTCAATTTGATTAATACGCTGCACCTATGGACATGCATAAACTTGATTTATTGTTCTAGATCAACTGGTATCAAACATAAAACTATCGCTACGCCAGGCATATGCACTTTAAGGCCCATCTGGGGTTTTTTATGAACAGCCTGCTGATGGCAGTCGAATAATCACGATGTTGCTAAAGAAGGCGAACTTTGGGTAGATCTTAAAACAGGTGATACTGCAGTACCTGATTAATTTGGTTTTGAAAACTTCTCGGAAACCGGAAAGATTTCCAAATTTCGGGAAAAAAATGCGTCTTCGTGCACAATTTCGTCTTATCGTACCGTCGTTTCCCATACAGAGCCCCTGAATTGAGCCCCGAAGGCTCTATTCGAAAAGGTTTCCAAATAGAGCCCCCAGAGGCTATATTTGGGACAGTGTAGTTGCTTATTTTAGGGCTAAAATACCCATTTTAGTCCCAAAAATGCCTATTTTAGGCAAAAATTGGGTAATTAAGTGTACACAGTGGGAATTAAGGGGGTAAGTGCACATGGTCGGGGTACTAAGAACACCCTAGGTGGGAGCCGGTCGGGGCTCAACGTACAGATTGAAAACTGCGGTATTTGCCCGCTGAATGCGTAAAAAATCGACCGGAAATGAAAAAAAAAACCTAAGTTTTGTAGAAAAAATCTAGCAAAAATGTCGACGAGAGAGATTCGTACGGTGAAACAGGAGAACGATGCATACGTGGAGAATTGCAGCGTGCTGGCGCTGTCACGGTTCTACTTTTACGAATGGAAACTCACCAAATTCATTTGGGGCGTCATCTTCATTGTTGGCTTCGTGTTGACTGTGATGAACCTGGTGCTTGTGTTCTTGCGCTACTATCAATACCCAAGCACAATTACGGTTGGTGGACAAGTTCTTCGTCTTAATGTCGTGCAGGAGTCTTTTTCGCCGGACTTGGGTCCCGGAACACATTCAGGCTTGGGGCCCGTCTGCCCGTCTGATAGTGTCAACTCAGCAATGAGTCCTAGTCCTATGTAATGTATAGCTACTGTATGTGCCCAAATCATTCCAACTGATACCCAACAGGTCCACTCATCAAATATACTAAACTTCCCTGACCACCAATCAACCTCTACATACGTTGACATATTGCAGCAAGAGAGTGTCACCAACGAGACATTCCAATTCCCAGCGGTCACCGTCTGCAATCTCAACTCAATCAAATATTCCAAGTTGACAGTCTGTCACAATCTGATCGAACTGAGGCGTGTTCAAGAGGAACTGACCTCCGATCAGTTCAACTACTTTTCGAACCAGGACCTGTTTGAGGAAAAGGTTGGCAGATTAGTCTTACTGAAGGTACATAAAATGGGGGACAGCCACAGTTTTTATCGTGCAATTTGTTGTGGCGCGTTGGGCATACTTACCATGAATTAAGAAATGGCATAATCTTTTGACGCAGATTATCGGCTATGTAACCTTCTATTTCATTTCGCGGACGCTACATTCGCTGACGGGCACGGCGGATACAGACAGTCTTTGAATAAACTGTCTTTTTGTGATCGAGTAAAGTTGCCAATCTCAAAATGCGACAGAATTACAAGATTACAAGCTGTGCCTCAGTAGTAGTGCGCGAGGCCGCCAAGATTTGGTACGGACAGATGCAGTTTTGCAATCAAACGAGAGAACACACGGTTGCTTTCTCCAGCCTTGTCTGGTTTGTGTCGTCCAACTCCTGTGAAAAAATTTTTTCCAGTGGAACCTATACTTCCTTGACCGCCTTCTATTTCAACACATTTTTTCGTACCGCCGCTTTTGTCTTTCTTTTTTCACATATAACTAATTTTTATAAAATAGTTTTGCCAGTCAGATGTAAGTTTCTCAGATGATGTGGACACTTAAACGTTGGTCCTTCCATCCTTGCACTTTTGTCTTCTCACGGCCTGATAAGAAGCATACAAACGAATGAAATGAACACCTCGTTCCTTTGCAGCTGGGCAAAGACGCGGTCGGTGACATCGTGGAAGGGCACTCGGCCATGATAGGCAAGAAGGAGTTCAACATGTTGAAATTGACGGCTAATTATGACAAATCCAGTTGTGCCAAAGATAAGGAGCAGTTGGTTCAAAGACGCCGAAAACGACAGGTTAGCTCATTTGGGAGAGGTATTGACTGATATTGATATTGTGATTCTGATGCGACTGAAGTTTGGCGTTTTGATTCTGTATGCCCTTAACTTTCGTCGCTGACGATTGTTTCTGAGATCCGGGCACAGATATAAGCCGTCTTCACAAACCGTAACCGGCGGGAAAACGGGAAAATGGGTCATTCTGAAGACGGCCATGCCATACTGTGTGTGAAAATTGCTGATTTCTCGGCTGTTTTTTTTGGTAGCGCAACGGCCCAGCAATTGAATTGTTGGCAAACGAAAGAACTGAAAGCCTATTTCTGGGGCTAGGGTGCACGGAACATTTGGGAACACCTTCTACTGTTTCTGCGCTTCAGCGCTCATTTTGGTCTTCATCGGCAGTTGTTGGCTGGAATAAAGAATTTTTAAATGAATTTTTTGAATGGGGTTTTCGACAAAAGTTTCTATTAACCACTACCCTTTCCAACTGACGTGTGCTCGAACAGCACAGCAAGCAAGTATTGACGCAGGTCTCGTCACCCCCTCCGCCCACCTCGCCGACAACGACGACAACCGTCAACGTTCCAACCACGCAAACTCCAACGACAACCGTCAACGTTCCAACCACGCAAACTCCAACGACAACCGTCAACGTTCCAACCACGCAAACTCCAACGACAACTGTCAACGTTCCAACCACACAAACTCCATCGACAACCGTCAACGTTCCAACCACGCAAACTCCAACGACAACTGTCAACGTTCCAACCACACAAACTCCAACGACAACCGTCAACAATGTAACCACGCAAGCCCCATTGACAACAGTCAACAATCTAACCACGCAAACTCCAACGACACCCGTCAACGTTCCAACCACGCAAACTCCAACGACGCCAGTCAACGTTCCAACCACGCAAACTCCAACGACACCCGTTAACGTTCCAACCACGCAAACTCCAACGACACCCGTTAACGTTCCAACCACGCAAACTCCAACGACAACCGTCAACGTTCCAACCACGCAAACTCCAACGACACCCGTCAACGTTCCAACCACGCAAACCCCAACGACAACCGCCAACGTTCCAACCACGCAAAATAACGCTGTGACAACCGTCGAACCGTCAGCCAAATCGACGCCCGGTGTGAAACCGGTGGTGCAGAATGCGGACCTGATTGACGAAAAGAAGGCGACACACGATCAAACTGGAGAGTATATGTTCGAGGGGTTGCAGGTGAGATGCACATTTGGTCGCTTCTCAACTCTGCATCTTACCTAAAAAGTTTTGGTGGAGTAATCATTCATAAACAATGAAGCAGAGGTAGTTTATACAGAGACAACGAAAAAGAGCGCAGTAGTGGAGCAGACCACTAGCTGGCGACTAGCAATCAGGTGAAACATTAGACCAAGCGTACGTGAGAGCCAAAATCAGACCAAACCTTGCGGCTCTGCTGAGACCATGTCTAACTGGTTTAACAGGCTGCCTTGTACGCTTTTACCTTACACTGTCTTCACGTACATACATATAGCTAGGCAGGTCGCACGCTTATAACAAAGCTACCTACAGTTCGTGAGCTCTTGAGCCTTGACACCGCCTACTTTCACGGGCATTGAAACGATGAAGTCAACATAAAGTCTGTTGATTATATTTCGACATATAAGCCCCATTCAGCGATGTTTGGAGCGGGCTGGGTCGACGCCATTCAATATGAATGTTTCAGGCATTGCTAACTCATTCGCAGAGCCATTGAACATTGTTGGTGTTGTGCGATGACAGGCCACGTGTTTTTGCGCCACGCGGCAAGCAATGTTCAATCGGTCTTTGCCTGAATTAGCAATGCTTGAAACATTCATTTAGAATGGCGTCGACCCAGCACGCTCCAAACATCGCTGAATGGGGCTTATACACTATGTCGAAATATAATCAACAGACTATACAGTATGCGCACTTTTGCAGGCCAATGACACATACAGTTACCGCAAGATGATTGAGTTGACACAATTAGATGATTTAGTGGACATGCGCGATCTATTGGCGATGTCCCCGGACACCATAGCCGAACTTGGTTACACCGCTGAGGACCTGATTGTAGAGTGTACGTATGACAGACGTAAATGTCTGCAAAGCACCTCGTTCGTTCCGTTTGTGTCCAATCAATATGGCAATTGCTACACCTTCAACTCCGCGTTCAGTGAGTTGCACCACTTTTGAATGATTTGATCTGGCATGCCGTTTGTCTGGGTCACCAGTTCTTTTTCGTGCTTTCCCCGACACGTCTGATCCACATTACAATGAAAAATGTATGCTAACATTATTTTAGGCTGGCTTATGCTTTAACTTGATATTTCATGTCAAAGCCTAAGCGAAGTCCTCAGAAGTAACTGGTAATAACATCGAATGATGCAACTTTAGGACAAATATGTATGAATGCACGTACTGTATATCAATCGAAGTTGAGAATTTCGCTTGACGTGTTCTTTCCGCAGATACCTTGGGATCGAGTTTTTCTCGTACAAACTGGACAGTCATAGAAATTACTACTGTTGTCCACAATACATACGGACAACACGATACATCTATAAAATAGGAGTAATTACAGTAATTCTCTTCAGTTTTGCTTCCAGATGAACACGAACAAGTGCGTTGGACACGCCGTTCGGGCAGTGGTTACGGTATTTGGCTCACCTTAAACATTGACCGTGCCAACTATGTGGGTCTGTTGGCGTACGCGTACGGCGCGCGTGTGATTGTGCACGACCCAACTATTGTGCCCGTGCCGGAGGAGGAGGGGTACAGCGTGAGACCCGGTAGGGGAACTATTCGTTATTTTGGATTCCACACACACACACACACACACACACACACACACACACACACACACACACACACACACACACACACACACACACACACACACACACACACACACACACACACACACACACACACACACACACACACACACACACACACACACACACACACACACACACACACACACACACACACACACACACACACACACA